>LKNJ01001397.1:16730-107218 GCA_002120245.1 Maccullochella peelii | reverse complement strand
ACATTTCTGCATTTTCAGCAGTTTTGCTAATTAATTTCAGCTTTCAGCATTCCCACGCATTTTCTGCAGGAAATGCAAATTTTCTAGTTATTATTATTATTATTATTATTATTGGTAACCTATTACTGCATCTTGCTTGTACATGCCAACCAGTTCATATACAATTAATTAATAAATGCTAGCATTCACCTTTGATTTTCAAAATAACTTTTTAATATAAGCATTTTAAAAAAAGGTATTTAAAGAAAACAGAACAGATCCTATGTGAGATAAAAAGTCACATAATTCCATGTCTAGCCGTTCAGCGGACGTGATCACGTGGTAGGATTAGCGCCTGCGCGTGGTGTTCAGGGCAGATGGAGAGAAGATGCCCACTGCCATCATCTCTGTGTAGTGCAGGATAGCCACAGACCGGTCATATTTACCGCAGACGCTGTTGTCTTTCAGCACAGCTGTATGTTGTAGTCTGACACAAGAAGCCTGATGTCTGTGGCAAATGCGAAACACACTGTCCTGAATCCGGTAAGAGGCTTATTATTATATTATATCTATCTATATATATATATATATATATATATATTATTATTATTATTATCCACATCAGCCTTCTGATGCCTTCATGCAATGATCAATAGACCCTCATGTAGCTTATAATACAGCTAACAACTATATGCAAGTCGCTGTGTTGTCAGCAGCTGTCTGTAAACGGCCTGCACACCGGACGTAAACTAAGCAGAGCTATCGGACGGCCAGTGTATATTTACATGAAGCGCAGAGGCGTGTTAGCTCCCTCATGTCATGTCAGTGCAGGCATCTGGTGCTTTAACGTTAACTCTCCACCTCAGGTGATCCCGTACACGGGGCCCATACCTGGAGGCCTGCACCCTGGGGAGATCATCATCATCCAGGGCACTGTGCCCCCAGATGCTGACAGGTAAGTAATTAAATAAGAGAACTATACTGAGGAGGTGCCACCTTTATGGATATGTCAAACTTTTTTTAAACTATGGCACTCACCCACCCCCATGACACATAAAAGGCAACCGTCTCAGATAAAAACACCTCATGGATTTCTGTACATTTCATGAATGTAATCTAACAACCAATAAAACGGATCAAAATGTATAGGCCTATTCTCAATCACACCGATTCCCTTTGGGAACAGCTGTTCTAGTTCTGTGGACACAGTGGAGGAACATCATCTTTCTCCAACACACTTCCCCTCACAGAAATGGCTTTTAAGGAAATATATAATTTTTTAGAACTAGATTTTGATACAGGGTCTCTATACAAGGACCTGCCTTTGTTGATATGGTAGGTCAGAGGTTTGTGATCCAGCCCCGGTGTGCACCCTCTCCGCAGGTTTCAGATGGACCTGTCGAGTGGCTGCAGCACCAAGCCGCGCTCTGACGTCGCCCTCCACTTCAGCCCTCGCTTCAAAGGCTTGCCCTGTGTGGTATGTAACTCTCTGCTGCAGGAGAGCTGGGGCAAAGAGGAAACGCTCCATCAGCTGCCCTACAAACGCGGAGCCCCCTTCGAGACCATTATCCTGGTGCACGAAGACGTCTTTAAGGTCAGTGAGCCCACGCTGTTAAGGATGACGGCACCGACAAGCCTGTTTAGTACCTAAAAACAATAAATGAGCATAGCGATTTGATTAATAGAAAAATAGGGTACTAAAATACTTGTCTTCACTCACAGGTGGCAGTAAATGGTGCTCACCTGCTGGAATACAAGCACAAAATCCCACTAAACAGGGTCGACACATTTTCTATATCTGGAAAAGTCAAGGTGCACGCTATTGGCTACATCCCAAACTCAGTAAGTACATTCCCATCCCTTGTTTGCTTTATTTTGTCCTCACATGCTGGTCAGATGTGCGTTTGTTTTATAGACATAGCTGAGTAATTATTTCGAACTGTGGCTCTTTTTTTCTCCTCTTAGGCAATATATTCAGAATCAGGTGACTTGGTGAGTTTTGTTTTTTTTCCTTTTTGCGTCATCTACACAGAACCTCTGCCTAAATGTGCCCAGTATCTTGTGATGCCACTGAAACATTTCCTGAATGGTTCCTTTGTTTGTGCACTGCAGGCTGTTCATTTCAGCATGTGGCCCTCAGACTTTTAAAGGACAATTCTGGTTAATTACAACTTGAGTCCAATTTTTGTGATAACATTGTGTGTCACCAAAGTAATTTCTGAGATCGGGGGAAAACGACAACATCGCTACAACAAAGTCGAGTGGGGCAAGAAACATGAGCCTTCAGGCAGTCAGGCAGGATGTAAACAAGCCAACAGTTTGGATGTCTAAACCACTTTATTTGGAGGTAAAATCCAAAGTGAAAGCACCTGAAATGTCTGTAATAATCTGACTACTCGTGTTTCTTGCCCTTTATAACTTCTTTGTAGTGATGACGCTGTGTTCCCAGATCTTAGCAATTAACTTGATGAGTACAATGTTATTACTGGTAAGAAGGATGGCCAAAACTATGGAAATAACACCAAAATTGTAAAAAATTTGGAATTATCCTTTAACTAATAATCCACAATTGTCATACCAGTAAATATTCCATTTTCTCTACTAATATATCATATACACAACATAGCACTTAAACCTACACTCAGGTAAGCTTTTGTATTTGTTTACCTTCCTGTGACGAAGGCATACTTGTTCCCTGCTGCAGCAGAAATGATGCATTTTATACTTGCAGAGGCATCAACAAACAGTTTGGACTAAGTAGAAAAGGGTTATAGATAGCATGTTGCACGTTGTGTGTTACTGCTTTTCATTGTGATATATGGTGGTAAGCTGAATATCTTTTCGTTTTGGACTGTTAGCCGGATAAATAAGGCATTTTGAGGCGTCACCTTGGACTGTGGGAAATTATATTGGGCTATTTTCACTATTTTTATAGACCAAATGATTACTCAAGAAAATAATCTGGAGATTAATCGATAATGATAATAATCGTATAAAATGTACTGTATGAAACAGTTATATTCTCATTCCAGAGCCTCCCTTACAAAGGCAGTATACTCAATGGACTGAACCCCGGGCAGCACGTCACAATCAAAGGCCAGGTCAGCGTGTATCCTCACAGGTAAAGTGATAACTGATGAAATTTACCACGATGTAACAAACAAAAGCAATCTGATGTGCATGTCTCACAGATTTGTTTGAGCTACTAATGCCAATTACACTTAAAACAAAAAAAGAGATTTACCTTTTAATCCACGCTTCTTCCAGTTTTACAGTGAACCTCCGCAACAGCAGGACAGAGAACATCGCTCTCCATCTGAACCCCCGCATGAAGTCGGGTGTGTTCATTAGGAACTCGTACCTGAGCGAGTCCTGGGGTCAGGAGGAGCGGGAGCTGCCCTTCTTTCCCTTCTCATCAGGGGAGTACTTTGAGGTAGGAAGTGCCTAGAACTTAGCTCTATTTTGACGAGCTTCTGCTGCAACTGTATTGGATGTTTACCACTTTAGGTGTGTAATATCTAATCACAATTATTTCTCAGTATGTCTGTGTGCTCTGTAATGATTGACTTTTCCTCAGTGGGGTTTTTTTTTTTTCTCTCGGTCAGATTCTCATCCTTTGTCAGCCCCACCAGTTCAAGCTGGCAGTGAATGGCTCCCACTTGTTTGAGTTCAGACATCGGGTGCAGGATTTGAGCAGCATTGACCAGATGGAGATCATGGGGGACCTGGAGCTCAGTGATGTGAAACTGTGGTGACTCTGGACTCTAGACTCACACGGAAGCCAGCGTTACAGACACTGTTGTGTTCTGGTTATCGATGCTAAATTAGCTTAGCCACAGTAACCCAGACGATGGATACTGAAAACGGCAAACACTGATCCGACTTCAGGTCTGGTTAGTCTCGCAGCAGCCATAGGTCACTGATTTTAAGCTAGTCTAGCATTTTTGGTGACCAAGGACCATGGACAGGTCCTACCATGGAGTATTAATGGTCCATGTTTCCAGCCCTGGCTAGACGATTGATGCATGAGAGTTAGCTGTGCTGGAGCATCATGAGCCACCATGACTGTTTACAGCTACAAGTTAGGTTTGGTTTGCCTTGGTTCATTTCTTATACTGTCTCTAGTGCATCTCTGCTGTGATACGCCCTTAGTGCACTGTATAATTAAAACAAGAAATATGTGTAAATGTTAATAAGCACTCAAGTACTGGCTTTGTTTAAAAGCCAAGACAGTGAAACCGTAGGGCTCCATTCTTTTGGTGCAAGGCCCAATAAAGACTAATTTAATGTACAGCTCATTTAAAATCATCACTTAATAATGGTTATGTTGTTTTTTTGGAAATGAAAACATTTTTAATGCATGGTCAACTCATTTTTTTTTCTTTTTTACATAAAATTTTAATTAAATATGACGTGCCTTCTTAGGGCATGCCCACATTTCGTTGTTTTTTTAAATCAGTCTTCTGTAAAGGTCGTAATCCTCAGGATTCTTTAAAACATGATGGTGTCCCATGCACTTGACATTTAAGTCAATTTAACATGTAATGGTGCAGCAGAACTCAAGCACAGTGCAGTACAGGGTCAGTTTAAAATATAACTTTCAATAACCTAACAAATTACATTTTGCAATATTTATGCAATCTATAGAACATAATAGAATCCTGCATCTGTGTCCATCTCTTGGCTCACTGCTCTCCTGCTCAGTGCTGCAATGATCAATGGAAAGAAAAAACAAAAGATCTGGGATATATATTTTTTTTTGCATTGTCTGTTGTAATTGTTGTAAAATATGTATGAAAAATCTTCCCTATGTATCAAATGATTTAATAAAAAATAAATGTGTTACTATTATCATTTTGGATCTACTGTTTGTGTCTAGATGGTTTGCTTTAAACCTGCAGTCATTTATATGTTTGGCCAATAGGGGGCAGCGCAACAGGATGTAAACACAACACCAAGATATTTTCACATAAAGGTTGATAAGGTGAAGGTGTTGGCAAAAAGTGACTTATTTACACATCAGCAGATGCGAAGCAAAATTAGCATTCATTTAGAGTGATGTTAGTGTCCATGTGATGAATGAAAGTCTAATATTCACTAACTTTTTACATGGAGCTCTGTTTTCACTGTAAATCAGGTTTTTTGACTGAAAACCACCGCCTGCTGTGTCTGGGAACAAGGTTGATAAGAGCGAACAGAATAAAACCAAAACAGTAAAGTTGTTGGCTGGAAAAAACCAAAATAAAGAGCTTTAATCTCTCAGATTAAATATAGTCATTTGATCTATTTTAATATAGAAAAGGTGGTCAGTGCATCTTAACATTAAATTATAGAGGAGTCAGAATGTAGCTGTCTGCACTTGATGACCAACTTATGTTTAATTATTTTATTTTAGTTAAAATGTAAGAGAAAAATACACTTTCAACTGCAGTACTCCTGTTCAACCACAAGGTGGTAGTAGACAATTAAATGTTGATTGACTTCCTTTTTCTACACATACACCCTCACCAACCACTGCCAGTGAGTGGACTCTGATTTCTTTTTTTTTTTTTGGCTACAGAAATTAATTCCCCTTTAAGGCAACCACAAATCTGCACTCTTCAAAAGGTCTGCGCTTGAGGCCTCACCAGGACTTCTGTCAAGATGAATGGGAGACTTTATAGCCTAAAGAAAGTCTTCCATAAATTTTTAGCAACATTCATCAGACAGACTTGTTTTTAATCCATCTCATTTATGCCTAATGACCACAGGCATCAGTCACAAGAAAAACTTTAAAGGAAATGTCATCACCACATGACTCTCACATTATGCCTCCTAAACCTCAATATTAATGCAATCACATCTGATAAAAAGTGGTGTTTTATTAATATCCACAGGAAATATAATAATTTGTAAGATTTGTAATAACCATGGTACAGTACAACAGTCTCTTATTTTTTTAACATAGAAAAAGCAGGATGATATGCAACATGATGACATCAACCATTGCACTGCTGTGAATGTCCGAGAAAAAAAAGGCAAAATACGCTGTCCAGTCAGCAACAGGCAAATAGGCTAAAGTTTGTTTTACAAAAAAACCTGTCAGACCTGTGATCCATTGACAGAAATTCATCATTTTGACCAAAAATGTCAGGTACTGTCAAAACATGTTCCTTTTTTGCTTGACATGGCTCACAGACATACGCCACTTTGAAAAAGAAAGTCCCCTGTCCAGTTTACAGGAGATAATGGATTTTTGCTTCCCTTGAAGTAAAAAAAAAAAAAAAAAAAGACAGAAGAGCATGTCTGAGTTGTCATACAGTCCCACCACACCAGAAAACATCTCTCCCAGTTCCAGCAGAGAGATTTGGCAACTGGTTTCACTTCGGTTCAGTTAAATTCCATTCGATTTCTAGCAGCTGAACTTAAACCACAGCCTTTTTCCAGTTCCCAAGTCCTGCTGAGGAGAGAAAGGAAAGCTAACTCAGGGTGAGAGCGAGCTGGTACAAAAGTGGCACAGGAGGGTTTCATGGGTTGGATGCGTTTTTTTCCCCAGGAGGGAGGAGGTGATATACATCCCATTGTCAGACGGAGCTGAGCTTTACCAAACCTCTGACAGAGTCCTCATGTAGTGAGTCCTGGCTGGCTGGGTTGTAGAAGCCGGCCTGCATGGTGTGGCTGTGACCCAGGGGGCTGCCGCAGGGAAGCATACCTGGTGGCGAGGGCACTTCCTCTGGGGTAAGAAAGTGGTGGTGGGCCACCGGCTCCTGGAGTGGGTGGCTGTGGTTGTGTGTGTGGCTGTGTCCGTGGATTGGCAGCATGTCGCCAGCCTCGTGGCAGCTGAGGCTGGGGGTGGACGTCGGAGGGGTGGGCTGGCCGAGGGGGAGCGAGGTGCACGGGCCGCCCAGGGTGAGGGAGGTGCGGCCGGGTAGAGAGCCTCCGTTTTCAGAGGAGGCTGTCAGGATGACGGGCTCGCTGCTCTGCTGCTGGAGGAGGGGTGTGGCAGCGGCCTGCAAAACGAATTTGGTGCTCTGAATGCACTGATCTTGGTCACACTGACAGAAAGCAGCAGAAAGCAGGAGCAAGAGAAGAATATGGGCAGGGATGTCAGTGTCAAAGAGTTAGATAAGGTGCCGGAGGTGAAGGACGGAAATAGAAAACAAATAACAGCGAGGCAGTGTTAAAAATTAGATGGAAGAAGAAAAGAAACGACACACAGGATCAAGGAAAGCAGAATATGCAGAAAGACAAGAGGAGGGAATAGGTGATTGGATAAGGGAGAGAAAAAGAAAGAAAAAAAGATGTTAGCACCCTTGTTAGAATGCAGAGCCACACAAAGAACCCGCACCAACTTGTGAAAACAGAGCTGAAAACAGAGGGCTATTAAGTCTCATGGCCTATTGATCTCTGTTGCCTTGCTTTAGAGTGGAAATCACACGTCTAAAACTGGAGTAGAGTAACTGGGTTAGGACACGGCGAGTCATCAATACCATACATTAGCCACAGGGAGATTAGCTTTAACCCTATTAGTGCTTTCTCACCACGGTGCAATCATGTGTATTAGAGACCAGTTACAGATGAAAGATCACTAGCTGTGCAGAGGTGACAGGAATTAGGAAAAGTACTTCGATGCCCCCTCCCTTTCCACACCACTACCAAAGTCTGACTGACAAGAAATTTGAAGCACAGAGATTTGTCACAGACATCTCACCTTTCTGTCTCAATCTCACTGACCTAAAAAGAGCAGATTACAGATGTGATTTAAACAGAAGTTGAGCTACCTTTGACAGTAAAAGAAAATGTTTCTCCAAGTATTATCAAGCCTCTTATCTGCTGCACGTATCACCTGCTCTTGACTTATCACCTTTACGAGGTTGTTGAAAAGACTCATTTGAGCAAGGGTTATTGGACTGAAATGACACAGAAGCCTTGCTCACAGCCATGTTAGCACAGGGCTACATCATCAGCGATGTGGGAATAAAGGAATTCAGCGCTTTGTCCTTTTCTTTCTACTTTCAGGCCCACTCATGTTTTATAAACAGTCATAGCTAGACTGACTCAGCACTGTCCATCCCCCACGGCAGACAGACACACAGTACAACATGTACATAGACTGCTGATAGACTAACCTTGGACAGCAGATAGCAAGTGAAGCAGCACAGGCCATGTTTAAGTTGGCTTTCACACGTGGCAATGATGACACGACAAGGATAAGATCCTTTTCTCTCAGTTACATTTTATAATATACAAAATGGCAGTGGGTCTACAAACACAACATATATGTAAATGTGTACGGAGACAGAAATACAATATTTTCCCGTAGAACTGAAATGATTGATCAATAAATTTATTTGGCTGATAGAAAACTAATTGCCAACTAATTTGATAATTTATCATTTAAAGTCATTTTCCAGGCAAACATTTCCTTCTCCCAGCTTCTCAATTGTAAGTATTTGATGCTTTTTTGTATTATGTGAATATCTTTCGGTTTGAGGAGTGCCAGTTGGACAAAACAAGTGATTTGAAGACATCACCTTGGACTCTGGGAAATTGCGATCGACATTTTTCTTGAATTGACAATGAAAATAATGATCAGTGTTGCAGTCCCAGTTTACAGTCATTTTGTGAAATCCAAATCTGCTTTAGAAAGATTGTCCACTTAGTTTAGATTTTCAGAAATGTCATACTGGTGAGGGGATCCTTCAATTTACCAGCCAGCCACAATTACGAGTTTAATTAAATAATTGTAAGGTCACGAGGAGGATGAACCTGACCTTGTACAAAAAGAATGAAATATTTTCCAGAGCTGACACCATTTATCTTCCATCTTTAAACAAGTCCAGAAATATGGTTGAATCCAGCTACAAGTTGGGGTTATTCCAGCTGCCTATGTTATTCCTGACAATGAACCACTGTCTGCTGTGCCTGATAATAAGTTGTACATTTGGCTGCCACGTAGGTTGTACATTTGATCGTATGCAGGTCTTAGGGGAACAGGAAGAAACAAAGTTGGGCATTTTCACTGACTTTAACACCATTATTCATGCAACTGACTGAAGTAAGAGTGAGTGGTGAAACTGAAAACAAGGCTGTGGGTTGTTAGTCCCTCATCGCTCAGTGTGTAATTATCAACAAGGAAATGGTGGTTGATCAAGTTGCACTCTGTGTGTGTGTTGAATAAAAATAGCTCACAGCCCGCAATAGGGAAAAGACAGCGCAATAAGTACAGGAAGGAAGGAAGAAAGAAGACAAAAAATTGAAAAAGGCTAAATGCAAATTGTGTAGCATGAGGTTAAGGGACATGTTCACCCAAATTATAAAAACATATATTTTCTCATATACTTACGTATCTATCCATGTAGATATTGTTGGTTTTATTTACGATGGAAATGAAATATATAACTTTAAAAAAAAAAACCTAACAGCAACATATCTTTTCAAAAACGGTGTCCCATCTACTCCCAATTCTTTTCACCTTCCTTGTATTGGGGTGGTGGCAAAAATCTCAGAAACATATCTAAAAATAGGACTGCAACTAACAATTTTATTTAATATCTGTCAATTTTTATTATTTGGATTTATCGTTTTGTCTACAAAATATCAGAAAGTATTGAAAAAGGATGTCTTCAAATTGCTTCTCCAGTCCAACCAACAGTCAGAAACCTAAATATTCAAATTACAATTATATAATGCCGAGAAATGCTACAAATTCTCACATTAAAGAAGCTGAAACCAGAGAATGTCGGCCATTTTTTGTATTACTTTGTGTTATTATTTGGATAAACTGACCCTTTAACCGAATGCTTTGATGACCCCCCACCCCCAAGTCAAATCCCAAATGGAGGTTTTATGTGACATCATATCACACACTGTTACCATGGCAACCGGTTACAAGGCTTCTACATACCACCAGGTTGGTTGTTTTAAGCTGCATCACAGGCAAAAGTACTTCACAAAGAAACAGGGCTCTCATCGCCCAAATGCCAATGCAACTTCAATGCATTTGCCAGCATGGTACTATAAAAACGCAGCCTTAATGTGTGACAGGCACAAGTCAACAACACAACTGGAGATACAGATGTGTGCTTTGTTTACTCAGTCTGCATAAAGTCATCGTTCTTGTGCAAAGTCCATTTTGCTAAATCAGAACGTGGACCAACTGGTCCTGATAAGTGATGATATTCAAATATGCTTAAGAATACATTTTTTATTTGACTAGCTTAACACCAGGCTGAAAAGCAGTGTTTTGCTGCCCTCACTGGTTGGGTGAGGTCAGAGGTGTGCTTTAATGTACCTGTAACCACCGCCAACAGTGGTGTCACTGGGTCATTTGAGTTGACAACAAGAGATTCCAAGATAAAAATGGCCAACCTACTGTACTGTATTTTCCACATGGTCAGTGTAACCTTACATTAAAAGGGTAAAATAACAGTACTGACAAAATTAAAATGGATAAAAACATATGAATCAAGTATGATCACTTCTCTGCTGCCTCTTTGCCACCTCTCTCTCTCTCTCTCTCTCACACACACACACACACACACACACACACACACACACACACACACACACACACACACACTTCATGTACATTCACACCCTTTCTCAAAATAACTTCCACCCACACATCTCTGTAGTAAACAGACGAAAGTGATGGGAGACTTTTACTCATCGTGGTTCGAACGGTTTAACTAAATCAAACCAGAAGCCTCTCTAAAATCTATTTGATGACACAATATTCTTAACGTGGACCTGAAATGAGTGGTCTAGCCCACACTGGATTTTTAAGATTTTTACAGTAATGGCGTGGGTGGGTGGGGGGCGGATGAGAATATTTGAAAAATAGTCACTCCTGATGTGTTACTAATGTGGCATGTTACTGAGTTTAACAAGTGCAGATAAATGGCCAGCAGCCGGCACAATAGGACAATGCTAACTGTTAATAATGGCCGCTACAGAAAACAGATGGCAGTTATTTCTGAATGTGCTAACGTAAGGGAATGTTCCTATGACTCTCAGCCCATTACAACTAGTCCACACATTTAGGACCTGAAGACAGATGACATTCATGTTCGACATCTCAATGAGAAGTAACAGGGTGAGGTTGAGTTTGGATGAGAACAACGAAATGACTGTGGCACCAGTAAAAGACGTTTAGTAGCTGTGTGTGAATAGGCCTTAAATCTAGCATGTAATGTGTGAGGGTAACAGCTACACTAACAACAGGAGACTTGTTGCTTCTATTCAGGCACCAGAGGAAACTGGACAGTGGTTAGTACAGTCAGTACAATGTCCTGCTCATGACACAGCTTAACATTACAGAAGATATCTGTTTACTGACTGTGGTGTACTTTCAGTTTGTGAGATTGTGAGTTTAAACAAAATGATAATTTATTATGTCTTATCTCTTTCTGATTCCTGCTCATTGTTTTTCTTGAGCACACTGCAACACCTGATTATCAGCATGACAAGGAAACCCTTAACCTTACATACAGGATTCTGACTGATGAGCAAAACCTAAGACAGGAGAATGACTGAAATCAGGGTTAAATCATACAGCTCAGACTGCGATGCCACCTCAGCGCGCGCACACACACACACACACACACACACACACAAATGACCCTTCCTTGCTACTGTTGACCCAATTCACAGACAACATGGTGCAACACATGCAAAAAATGTAAAACATCCCTGACTGCAATCCAGAGCAATTTCATCAGTTTCAATCTAGTGGGATGAGAAAGACCAACTGGGTTTACTTTCCCAGGTCTGAAGAGAGAAAAAGGTGCAGCGTTTGTGATTTGGCGGTATGTTGTGTCAGAGAAAAGGGAAGAGAATTAAGTGAAACGGTTTGTTTGAAATAGTTTGACCTCATCTGGCCTTCACCCTCTCTGCCTAGGTCCCATTACCTAGGTCGGTCCTGAAACCGATAGGTAATGTTTACCATTACAATCACTGACAATCAGACACCAAATAATACAAGCCACGACGTCTGTAGTTTCAATTCCTCAAACTGACGGGGGCTAAGTTCATCTGCCTCAGTTTGTGAGAGATGATTTTCTGTTTCTGGCAAATGAACAAGATGCAACAGCTGGAGTTTCACCCTGTCAGACAGGCTGCTGTGAAAGATGCTTTGTCTCTGTGGGACTGGGTCAAAAAGTAGATCCTGGACTGGTGAGTTTAGATGACTCTCAAAATGTTCAACGTTACAATTGTTAGGATTTTCTTGAACTCAAACCCCCCTTTAAACACTATATATTGTCTGCATTTTTCAGCAATAGTAATTTCAAATTATTCACCTTATGTAATTATTTCTCTATACAGTAGTTATCCATTGTTAGTGGCGGGGACCACCATTCCTATGCGGGATTCAAATGATCTACCTATGCACAAAGGAAACAATGCTGTTTGTAACTGTATCTTATTGATATCAGCCTCATGGTTTACTCTTCACATTAAAAGTGAAACACGAGTTGGCTTTAATTGTAAAGCAGTCACAGGAAACAATGAATTTGTCACCGAGGTGACAGCAATAACCTCTGTCATAGACCTTTTTCACAGAAGACATTTTGACACGTCACAGTAGGAAAAACACAGGTGTAAATAATACATTTAATGATGGCTGAATTCCATTTAGCTGTTTCAGTTTCAGGGTACTGGTATTGTGCATGCTGGCTCACTGTCACACTGTCGTGGCTTACTTACTTGAATAGCAGTCATCTTTAATGTTATTAGTAACACCTGTGATTTTCCTACTATGACAAGTCAACACCGCTAAGCTTTTGTGAATAGAAGAGAGGCAGATCTAAAAGTATCCAGTCCCTTTAATCAACGACTATAATATTGCTAAAACCTCATCCATCAAGTGACCTGCCGACTCCTGGCCTCTAAACACACTCAAAAACACTATGAGCATCCACAGACAACTAGTGACAACTCAGTCTGCATTTTTACATCTATAAAATGATCAACCTGAAAGAGTCAGGTCAGTGTCTTACCATGTGGCTCTGCTGAGACTGGGTGGCGCCATACATAGTGATGCCATTAGTTGGTGGTGCCAGCTGCGGTGTGTCTGACTGGATAAAGCCCCGTCTGTCAATGAGACTAGTCAGAGAGAAGAAGGGAGAAAGGCATTGTTTGGGGGCATTCATTCATAAATATTACATAGGAAATGGCATTACCCACTAACAGATTAAATACAGTAGAGCAGTGTAACCAAATAGATTCTTTGGAGCAGTGAAAGCCTACAGCCAAGTCATTGTCTATGTTAGGTTGGAAGGTTTAGTAGAGTGTGAATGACCTTGTGTGTCAGTGGTACCACACTGTTAAAAGAGACAATAGTGTGTAAGTGGATGCATGCTGTATTATTGTGTAACCTCAAAATTTTTAGTCTTCACCCTCAAATCTTCTACTCACTCACACACATTCACAGACTTGGTAATAAATCACTGAGGTGCTGCAGTGGAGCACCGGAGTGAATCATTGTTTCTGTCCCATTGTTAATGCTGCAGAACCCTAACACAGCTGGTTAGACGACAATCAGCTAAACTCTTGGTATGCATGTGCACGTATGTGGTCATGGACCAGATGTATGTGATAATGGTTATTTATCAGCCAGCTAAAGGTTGATCTGACACAGAGCAGTCTCTCTCACACACACACACACACACAGAGTTGAGGTGTTAAACAGCGTGAGCAGGGTAATCATTTAACAGAGAGTGTGTTGACAGTGTGTTCCAGTGGGACTGAGCTGGATTCAGGTGGAAATAGTTTGTTAGAATCACAGAGAGATGGTGACTCCGGGAATCTACAGCAGCGGTTTGTTGAGTAATGAATACAGCAAAGTCTGCAAATGTAGTTAGGAGGAAATGAAACATGTAGGTTGAGGCATTAGACAATGTGAGTCAAGGTCTTAGCAGGGAATGAAATGCTGAGGCTTTTGTCTGTGTATGTGAGAGGCAGAGTTGCTTGCATAGTCCGAGGTTGAGGTGAAGCATTCCTTTCTTATTGGTGGACCCAGCTGTGCAATGCCCGTGTCTGGCCGGCCACACACCCACACNCACACACACACACACACACGGCAGCCACCTGTGCACTGAGGACTTTCCTTTGGAGGTACTGCATGCATGTGCTAAACTAGAGACTGTCTCTAACTTTCTGTGTGCACTTTACGGTTAAATGAGGGCAAAGCAAAAGGCAAAGTTAAATGCTGCATGTTCCAACGGCTAAGAGACGTTTGTGACATCTTGACAGCGTCATTGAGAGTGTTGTATCTTCAAAGTGGGTTCACAGTGGCCAGTAAAGATAAGTGCAGATAGTAGGTATTTCTGTCCAGTACCTAAACATGAACACATTTCAAAGAAAAGAAAGAGCAGTTTAAGTCGGAGGAATCAAGAACTACAGGTTCACGGATGAGTAATGGGAATTGTTGGTACAAAATGCTGAAGTGAAAGAAGCTGGGAGGGTGCGACGTGTACTCACATTTACAGTCACATGGGCATGAGAATGTAGCGGTGACAGCTGGACTGTATTTTTGTTAAATCACATAAAAAGCAAAAGTGTGAAATCTAATATATCTAGCCAACTTTGATCTCGGATTTGGTTCAAATGGGCTTGAAATCATTTCCACTCTCAGTATCTTAGTAGCTATGTACTGTATAGAGAAAAGGCTGCGCCAGGCTCATTTCAAAGCAGCTCCTCACATCAAAAGGTGGTCTTGACTAACCGTTCTATTTTAGCCTTTGGACACAATGGAAAATTAGGAGGGAAAAAAACAGGTGCTGTGACCTATTACAGTGGAGGTGAAAAATGACTGAATGGGTTTCCTCAAAGCAGTGAATGATAGGGTTTGTGTGTCATCATATGGGCATCTGGGAATGCGTAAATCACCTCATAAAAACACATTCACACATGCCATACCTCGGTGGCAGGGGTCCACACAGTGCTGCACAGCAGTTGGTGAATATATTGCCATGGCTGTAGGGGTTATAGTTGTCCTTCCCTCTTTTAGAAGACCAAGACCCTTTTATCTGGAGGAAACAACACAACATCAGTCACAGTTTCAGAGGGACAGATAAATATCTCAAGTCTCACTGGAAGAAAAAAAAAAGGCTCTGTGTAACACAGAGATTATGTGTGTGTATTGTGTCTATGTTTGTGGTCCATACAGGGATCGAATCAGCAACCTTGGCGTTATTAGCACCACGCTCAAGAGAGAACATCAGCATGCTTACGTTTCCCTTTAGTATCCATCTATTATGGTGCAAGGTTATTAATGACAAAGTCTAAAAGTGAAAAAATAATATAAAAATAAGAAAAAAGTAAATACCTGAATTAAAAGTTTTAAAACCACAAAAATAAGAAAATATACATTATATGGGTTTAATTTCTCTCTGTTAATATGCAGGAAAAATTTTATATCTAGCTTTTTGTCTTGAATTCCAACAAAAATGTCAATCAGTTGTGAAAACAATTTCATATTTTTGGTTTATATTACACAATATCTGTTAAAAAAAAAAGAACAAAATTGCTGTTCTAAAGTTATAGCTGATATTATAACTTTAAAAAACACCACCCCAACCAACAACTGCGACTAACACTAACGCTACTACGAACTGTAAATTGAACACATATTTCACAATGATCAACTATGAACAAATCCACAAATAGTGTGTGTAGCAGATATAGAAATCTTACATAACCTAAAGCAATGCATCATGCTTTACCTAGGGTGCCTCATGATTTTGTAGTTTATCTTTTAAAGGGAGAGTATATGTGGCATACTGATCTATTTCGTGTTTGTTCATACTCACATCTTCGTTGGTGGTCTGGTTGGAGCTGATTAAGTAGGTATGGAAGCCTGAGAGGCCCACTATGGACCAGACAGAGAAGAAACACACCACCACCTCCAGCACAGTGACACAATTAAGTCAAGGAATAATTGTCTGTCACAGTTTTTATTTAATCTATTCTTACATTTAGTGATACGGGCAGTAATGTGAAAGCCCATACAGACAAAGATCCATATGGAGCCAGCAAGGACAAAAAAAAAAAAAAAAACGAGTTCTAACAGCTAGCATATTGACCTACAGCCTCGGGGCTGCCCTCCTCTTGCCAATAGTTCCTAGTTACCAGTTAATTTGGCTGGGACTGCAGAACACTGCTCATTTTCTCTGCTCCACATAAAGCACAATAACACAGACAATGTCCAAGATGAATCCTTCTGCATTTATAACAATGAACTACAGTGATCCTCAACTACATCTTAGGATACAGTATCTAAAAGTATATCTTGAAAAATAAGACCTACAAATACCAAGATACTACAAATTCCCTGTGGGCATATTGAAAAAACATAAATTACTTGCATACATTACATACTCAAAAACCATGAGTCAGTCTGTTAAACTGTACTGTAAAAATTTACTAAATACCCTCACTCCCCCCTTTTCTCTCTCTTAATCTCCCTCTTCTTTTTCTCTCTTACCAACCCTCCCTCCTTAGCAAGGACAAAACATGTCATCATTCACCTAGTACAAAGGCCTGCTACGATACTATCGACTGCAATTCCCGAGTTATTAAAGTCCTGTAGGACAGAGGCCGTTATCAGCTTGGCTTGGCACACATTTCTCTGCCAGAGGAACAGTTATCTCACTCAGCCATAGAGAGAAGGGCAGAGAGAGGCTGTGTCATAGCCCTGCGCTCTGCTCTTAACTTGATTTGTAGCTTAGAAATAATGTTAGGTATCATTTAGATTTAATCAATTCTGATTCTCCAATCTTGCTCATCAATTCCAGTTATTATCAGATCCCGGTTCAGATTCTTGTATTAAGTGAATAAGTGAGCGAAGAAACCAAAATATACTCAAAGCAAAAAAACACCTTTATCTTCAGCAGACTAAGGCTGCCATTAATAGTCAAAAGGTGTTGTTTAAAAGATCAAATAAATTTCACTCTCTACTCAGAAATAGTGTGTTGGGGAGGTGACAATAAATTTAAAATCTGATGTTAGGGGACTCTGTCCTGCCTGGATTTACAGTTAAAAGCTGAGGTCAAATGGTGTGAAACCAAACTTTATTGCCATGTCAAAATAAAAGTTTGACTTGCTTGGATTTACCACAGTCCACATGATTATCACCGATGTTGTGTTGAGACAATAAGCTGACTTACAGGGTATTTGTAACAGTTGTAGCTTAAGACGTCATGCACACACTTGGCATCTATCACACAGCAGACACACCCGCATTCATATGAAATCTCACTCGCACAACATCTCTGTAGAGGGAGCGGGGGCAAGTTAGAGCCAAAGACTGAACCAATCAACAGAGGCAGATTGAGGAGCTGCCTTGTGTGCTGTGTTAACCCGATGGAACAGGACTAATCAGACGCACACCAGTTATGAGAGTACTATAACTCTGCAGAAAATGGCCGGAGCAGTGGATGGAAATGCTTTGAAAAGGCGTGTCATGCGAATGTATTCTGACCTAGAGAATGACCTGTATGTGCCCTCGCTGGGCAAGTTAGTCTACGTCAAGTTGTAATACAATTGAACCTAGGGAAAACTGGGTGATTAAAAAACTATGGACAGAGAAGTATATAGAGAAAATCAGGTACAGACAGCAGCAAAATCAGACAATCACACTTAACAGACACATATTCCACAGTAAATGTCGGATTTCAGTGAAAGGATATCTTGCAGGACTATCCTTAAGTGCGTTGAGGAACCCGCTTCGGGAGCCTGTGAACAGAGAGAGACAGAGTCTCCATTAGACCACTATACAATTGTGTTTGCCATTACATACACACTATCTCACACAATGGTGCATGTCAGCATTAAACAACGCCCATTGAATGTGGGAACTTGTATCAGATATTTGGTACTAGACACTCTGGAGCCATTACTTGCCGCAGACCCTTTCTTGGTTAAAGTTTAAGTGTCAACAAGATGAAGTGAGCTCGGCAGAGTGTGCCCACTTAAATTCCAATTTAACGTCCAAGTGTGAAGAGTAGGAGGACCGAGCCAGAAGAAAGACCAAAACTTAAGTGTTAGCCAGCTTTTTGTGGCTGTAGGAGACATCTCTGTGGCTCCAATCAGCCCGACTGATCATTTACTTTGCCCTTTAATTGGAACTGTGCAAAATTCAACAAATGGTTCAGAGAGTGCAAAGACATGTTCATTTTGAATTATAAATGAAACATTGTGATGAAAAGGTGAGAATTTAGCGCCTGAAGGAGTGCAGCGACCTTTGATTTGAAGCACTGTCAAGCAGGTTTTACCACCACTGTACTGTATGTCTACTGTAAGCTTACAACATGAACAGATTACTAAGTCACTGTGATGTTCTCTAACTTGGCTTGAGCCCCACTAGGAGAAGAAAAATACAAAGAATTCAAATTGCTGTGATGACTTTTGCCAGATCTGACAGCATTTAGACTCAACACAACATGGTTACAATCAGAGAAAAGAGAACACGCTCAAAAGACTAGTAATCAGCGTTACAACTTTCTGGCTAATCTTGGCCCATATTTCTTTCCCAGTGCAACATTGATCCACTGACTGTCATTTATGCATACACACACACACACACACACACGCACGCACGCGCACACACACACACACACACACACGGGGAGCCCAACAGTCCATTGCCTTCTCCCAGCTGGAAAGATGGTAACGAGCCAGAATGCTGCAGCTTTTCACAACGCCCACTTACAACCTGCTGGCTCGAAACACACCAAGAACACAGCCAGGATGAGCATGTGTGTGTATGTACCATGCCTGAGCACATGTCCTTTTCCCCCTCCTCAGCTACTTACGTAAAATGATGTGTGTGATGACAAAGGCGAAGATGAAGATGGTGAGGAAGGAGAGCGAGAGGATGAACATGTAGAAGAAACGGTAGTTCCTCCTTCCCACGCAGTTCCCCACCCAGGGACAGTGGTGGTCAAAACGCTCTGCAAGAACAGAGAGACAGATAGAGGGAGAGAAAGAAAAGTTTAGATTGGACACAAAGACGCACACTTACAAGTCCTTCCTTTTATCCCACCACACTGCTGCCACAGTGATATTTCTCCTCTCTCAAGTCTTTGTCATGTGCTCTTGTAAAAACCCCACCAGAAACTGGGTTATGTACACATGGCCTAGAAATCAGGTTTCTCCAGGAGATGTCTAGGTTTTCTCAATGCCCAATTAGTGAAACCAGGTCTTCTGAAAATGACCAGGTTACTTTAGTTCATGTAAACACACACTACGAGTCCAGAACTGTGGGAAATAAGGGGAAAAGGGAGGTGTCCCTCTGGGTCTTGGCATAATAACATAAAAAATTTTCACAGTGCAAACTGGCTATTTATATAAACTAGCTAATAAAAGCTGCAGGCTGGCCAACATGACTGTGTATGGCTGAAAAACTCCCCGTCACTGTGGGACTGTGCAAGGTTGAGAGAGGGTGAACAAAGCACTTTGGCTGGGTCAACAGATAAAGTGGCTCCAGTACGAGCTCAATTTAAGAATATTTGAAGAAGTTAGAGGAATTGTAAATGACAGAGTAAAGTGAACGTGTTGTCCAGACTGCCATGTTCCTTCCATAGAGCTCACGCAGCAAAGAACAACTGGGGTTTTGCAATATGTTAACAATGACATGAGCCTGTCAGCCACCTTGGTACAGTGTGTGCAACTGAACAAAGTGTTCTTGTGCTGCACAGAGGAGCTTCTTTCATCTGAATATCTGTTGTTTAAGTGAATGAAATGTCTGGAACTCAGAAATACTGTGTGGTGCAATGTATTCAAAACACAAAATATGTATCTGGATGCAGTCTGAAGTGTTCAACTACTTGATCAAGTTAATGCTAAATGCTTTCCGATGAAAATGACTCGCTGGTATTTTAATCACAGAAACTGTGCTCCAGCATACTTCTCTTTTCACCGATTGGTCCAAAAGCGGAGGAGTTGTTAGTGTGGTGATTTAAATCAGTCCTAACTCCACAGTCCCATTTTGGAGTGTGGACTACTAGCTGTGCACGGTGGTAGCTACTTAACTAATTAATCAGAGCCATTATTTGTTCAGCGAGGTGAAATGACCTGCTTTTGTCTTCATTAATCAATGCCTGGTTGAAGTGTGTCTGGGAAACGCAGCCTCTAGTCAGACAGGATGAACAGGGACAGCTACTACTAGTCAAACCTGATTACCACAGCCTGCTGCAATGGTCCAACAACGCTATGAGAGGACAAGTGAGACTTTTGATGTTCTTCTTTATTGTGTTCATACACTCCTGTTCTCAGTGCGTCTCTGTAGGGATGTTTTGTGAGGATGTGTGGACAATGAGCCAGAAGTTCCACTGATTTTCAAGAAATATAAGAATAAAAATCACTTAAAACAGCAACTCTGACAGTTTCATAATGGTCTAATATATTATTTATGTGCCAATATTCTTTTGATGTATTTTGTTGTTTGCTTACATAACAACATAATTTCCCCAAGAGGGTCATTAAAGCTTCATCTAATGTCCTTTAATTAATCAGAAAAAATACCAGCAGCAAACAGACCCCCAAAATTATTCATAAACTCCCAACTCTCTGCCCACACATAAACCAGCACTAATGTTTATGAACACTACAACTGGAATTAAAACACATACAGTAAGACCATCTTAGACATCTGTAGAGTGAAGGGGAAAAAGAGCAGGACAGAAGGCAAAGGGAAATGGCCTGTGTGTGCGTGTGTATCATAATTCTGCGCTCTTACAAGCTTCTTCTATCACTCCCAGGAGGATAACCCTCTTAAAACGGAAGTGACTCTATCATATTCCTATCCTCCACGTCCACCAGGGAGGCCCTATCCATTCTGGCTGCTAACTTATTTAAAAGCTTGTTAGCCCCCTGGCGTTTACAGCACCAGAGGAGGAGAAAGAGAGACAGAGAAGTTGAGAGACAAGGGGAAGCACTCGTACCACTTTTTCCATGTGATCCCCATTTCCAGTTTAAGCAAGTGCCAATCCAATTTGTTACCGATATTGATCATTACACACTTAAAAAAACAAACAAAAAAACTTGCTATGCTATTAAACAAACAAATAAGATTTCCCTTGCTCTCCAGTGTTTGAAAAAGGCCGGAAAAAGTCTTTGGTATAATTTTTCTCATCATATATATGAGCTAATTCCCTGTTACCATTACTCAAACACTTTATCTCTGAAGCTTCATAAATGAACCCTGGACTGACTGAAGCCCATTTGGGTGGAGACCTTGACCTTTGAGAGCAGAGAGGAAAGTGGTTCTTATGAAAGAGACACCAGTTACAACTGACATTCATCACCGGAGTTTATCACTCCCACCCACCCACCTGCAGTATGGACAATCCAACTATGTGTCTGTTTCTCACTCTTCATTTCCCTCCCTCCCATCTGTGGCTCACAGCTACGATCCAAACATAGTTTTTAAACCTTATAGCCGAGGATTTGGATTTATAAGATCCCGCTGCTGTGTGTCCATGTTTGATCTGAAAAAGCCTTTAAAGCATCTCCTGTGATTGTACTGGTTTAAATCTGTCACTCATGGACTTAATCCTGTTTTTAAAAGGCAGGGTATCTATTTTACTATATGTAAAATTTTAATCACAAAGTGAGCCTCACTTGTTTCATTTCAGAATTTAACAATCTGCTTAAAATGTGCACAAAATCCACCTTTGTGTATCGACATACATAGCCTGTGTATACATAGCCATGACTGCCCTCCCATCTTTTTGTTCCTTCCTGCCGGCGTGCATCTGCCGCATCTGATTACCACCTCCTAACCTTAATTCCTGTGTTTACTACTTCCTCATCTTGGCCTCCCAGGTTTTCAGTCAGCCCCACTTCTGGCAAGGAAATAGACATTTAAAGAAGGAGTTGTCTCTGATGAGTGAGCAGCACAAAAAGCCTGATGAGAAAGATACCGACACGCAGGTCTCTGTATCTCTGTCTCGATCTTTTAGTAACTGCCTAGCTGTGCTCTTCGCTTTGTCTCCAGAGATGGAGCATGTGGCTGTGAAGAACAGCAAGACTCAACCATTATGCTGCCGTTTTCTTTCTGTTGTTGTCACTGTAACTACTCCCCCCCTCTCCTCTGTGTTGATGCCAACTCATCTATGCATATGTACAGTGTATATTCCCTGTAGATATGCATCATAAACTAAACATTTAGCTTGGCTTATATTCTCACATACAGAGACAATTTTTGCATGATTTGTCTGACTTATCTGTGTGCTAACATGTGTTTGTGTGTATTGTGGATTTGTGTGTGTTTGTGTGTGTGTGGTGGTGGTGGTGGTGTAGACAGATATGTCAGCATTTGTATGAACCCCAATTTTGTTCTTATAAAAAAATAAGATAACAAATGTGATTTTCTCAGATAGGCCTGAAGCAGCAGTTTAACTGTTTATCAGATCTATACTGACCTTTTATTAAAATACATGTAAACACATATGAAGTGGTTACAGTTAAACAAACCACAAACTGGATAGAGGATGTTTTGGTGATGGTCTTCAGTGTCTGTGTTCATTATACTAATGTCTCAAAATTAATGTGGTAAAAATTTGAATACTAACAGAAAACATCACCCAAACACAAACTCACATCCAGAGAACATCATTTTTTCACTCACCCACACAGTTGTCACAGAGGCTGCAGTGGGAGGCACGTGGAGGTCTGAAGATCTTGCAGGTGAAGCAATACTTCAGCTTGACTGTCTGGCCGTTGATGACCACCTCCTTGGTCCTGGGAGGAGGCCTGTAGCCAGTACTGCCATTGGCCACATCTTGGGAAAATCAGAGAGAAAAACAAGAGAGATGCATAAGAATCAAAGTGAAAAGCTTTTGATTATGAATATTCTAGTGGCACAAAAATACTACCCGTTTATTTGGCAAACCTATGAATAGGATGTACAAACAGAATTAAATACAATACAATAAAAGCCAGAGGATAGGCTACAACACAAAATCAAACATTTCATCTGCCTTCAAAATCCATAGAGAATTTCACTGAATCATTATTTCTTTAGCATAATTAAATTAACCACTTGAGATATTATAAAAGGGTTAGATAACACATTTCTTTATTTGTAAGACGAGTCCGTAGTATCCACTAGATTTTGTCTAAGAGCAGGATGTGTTCAGGTTGTCTGGTTTAATTTGTCTTCAGACTGATGAATCTCAACAAGGTTGTGGTGAAATATTTACTGATCTGCAATTATCTTTAGCTCTGATAAAAGGTACATGTCATGATATCAGCAGCTTAAAATGCTTCAACATGGACAACCCACACAGCTCATTATGTTTAATCAGCCCCACCATTTTAGCTCTTTTGCATGAGCTATACAGATTCTGCTGCTGTGTGTCAAACTTGCCAACCACAACCATCCTTTTGTGCTGCTGATAAAACACTACCACCCTGAAACTGGTGGTCCTGTCTTTTCTGAATAACATGAAGTCAGCTATTACAGTGACTTAAATTGTAACCTAGTTCAGGTAAAATGAACAGCAGTCTGGAATTCAACATGCATTTAACACCACGATCCTCAGCCTACAATACAAAAAAAGAAAATGGTGGCAAATGGCTCTGAATGGCTTTTGGTGGAGTAAAGCAGCAGTGATGACAGGCTAAACGGTAAGGATGAGAGCAATGATAGTGATTTCCAAGCCATAAAAAGGTAGAGTCTGTATTCCATTATTGCTCAGCTCACTTTGAGCACTCTCACACACCCTGAGAGTAGGAGATAGTGTGTGTAGGAAGATCATTTTGAGATCATTTACAAAGACGCCCGTAGCATTGCTAGCAGAGTGGTATATGTGTGTTGGGGGGGTACAGGGACTGAGAGGCTTAAGTGGGTGTTTGACATTTCTAAGGGAGAGCAGAGGAAATGCAGCCAGTGAGTTCTGTTCTATTGAATTCGTCTCCATTGTGATCAATGCCTACAGAGCCCTCTCCTCTCTCCTCCATACTGCCTCTGTTCCTCTGCCCTCTCAGCAGACTCCACTGAGGGAGAAAACAAATGAGGAGAGTGTGCGAACAATTCGCAGCACAATTCAGCTACCACAGTGTTAAACCACCAGGAGAAGTCCCATTGTTTAGGTATTCATAGTGCAGAAACCTTTACAGTAATATTAGCTCCTGTCAGGTGAAATAAAGAGCTTTGACAACAAACTGTAGGGTCCCCCTGAAGCATTAGAGGAAACCTCTTTGAAGAGTATTCTGAGATCTCTAAAGTAATGCTGGCAGGTAGGTAAAGATACATAATGACGTGTTTATGTCATATCATACAGAAGCAGCTGAGTGGGAAAAACCATTCATGTCAGCCTCCTAGTTTAAATTCTGATTTGGAGAGATTGCCCCCAAAATTGATGAAAGTTAACTGAACTAAATTAAATCCAATTTTAACACAAAAACAACTGTTTCAGCTAATCAAAAAGAAGGTAAACACGGACATGTTTGTATCTGGTTTAACTTATTAATGAACAATTATTATGAAATGATAAAAATATATCGTATTTTATATTAGACTTAATTTCTATTTGGTGTGACTATGAGACTAGCAACAGACGTAAGCTTTTTGGAATAATGGGGTTTTCCCATTTTCCCCCCCATTCTGCTGACATGGCATGAAGGCAGCGCTATCAGTTCACTTAAGGCAGATATTTAGAACCAATCATATAATCTCAGAGACTAGCAGACCAAAAGTGCTTCTGTAGCCTCAACTCCTTCTCTACAAAACAATTTAAATAATACACGAGAATCACTCGTGCTCTTCTTACTATGGAATAAAGTACTTCCAAAATTGTAGAAAATGAACAACATAAAGTGAAAACAATAACAACAACACGTCTAACATATGCAATCCAATACAATCAACACTGCAGTACACGGTATACTACTTTTGTGAAGTTTGTGTTCATTTCTTGACCACCCCCAGGGGGACAAAAATATCAATAGTACGATATATAATTAGAATATGCATGTAATATTATTGTTAATTCCCAGATGGACAAAAAACATTACAAGGGAATGTCAAATCAACACAAACTCTCTCTCCTTAAAGATTATTGTAGAATTTAACACATTTCAGTCTCAACAACAACTGAACATTATAAACCTCCTAAAGGAAACAGTCATTGCAGGGCTGTTACTGTATTGCATTATATTGCGCAGACTTTGCTGCTGTTGAATCCAGTTCCTCTAAGTTTATTAAGCACCATGAATGCAGGTGTACATGGTTTGATACTATACAATTTAAGTTGTGGACTGGGCAAAGATCATGGAGTGGATCTCGTCTCATATCAGGATTATTTACTTTGTCCACACACTAGGTGTTTTGTGGTCACAGACATCAAACCTAATGCATACCTAAAGTAAGTAGCTGCTTTTCTTCTTTATTTGCAAATCAAATACTGTACTTTTTTTTTGCACTGGTTAATTTTTCTTAACAGCCCGAGTTTTCACAGGTTGAGATTTTATTTTTCAACTAGTATAAAGAGTGTTCTTCTACAGTCTACACCTGTCTCAAAAAGAGAGAAATTCAGTGGCATGAAAGTTGCAAAAACAACAGTCTACCTAAAGACCAGCCTTAAATGCGGGACTCTAAATACCAGTATTCCCATACACCATCCTGTAAATCAACTGAGGTCACACCTTAAGTACACTTCGACCAGCCTATCAACATTCACTACACTTGTTCACAGACGCCTGCAGTAAAGTAGTGGGTGAGCGAGGGTGTCAAAGTAGCTTTTCTGCTGAACAAAGCCATTTGTACACTGCCATCCTGGCAGCCAAAGCTTAGCCTTACATCAGCGTCTAGTGGGAGATCCCTCAGAGAGATAGGCCAGGCCTAAAAGCTTGAAGCTAGAAAATAAGGCCAGGTAGACTGGGAAGTGATGTAACAGAACACACATACATATACATACACACACTCTGTACCCACTGATACCCTGATACACAAAGCTAAATGAGGTTTCAATGTCAGCCAAACTGTGGTAGGCGTTGCCTGGTGAGGTATAAAGGGAAGCTAATTGCTATCCTGCTGTATATGTGGAGGAGAGAAAACTGGGGCCTTTACCTTCACAGATGGAGAAGTGTACAAGAACACAATGATGACGGCTAACATACAGAAGTACTGACCTCAACCTGCCTGCCAAGATGCACGACCAAAACCAAAGAGACACAAGCTAGTTCAGTCAAGCAGCAATTTCAAGGCACACGACAGCTAACTAGACAAAAAACGATTTCAAACACATTTAAAAGTGTGAATATCAATCAAAAATTGAATCTATGATCTTAAATACATTTGCAATAGCATACAGGATTTTCCCAATTAGGAATATTAAAAAGAAAGACTAGCAAAAAAACACAAAAAGACTGGTTCAGTTCTGTAAGTTTGACCACACAGATATAGCAGCATAGAGTATCTGATGCAGAGTTGGTTTTACAAACCATTTAAATGGAACTTATGCCCACGTGATGTCTCTTGAAAAGCCACAATAGAAAGTTGTGAATGTGAGTTGCTTCGTGCTGTTTTGGAGAGTTTACAGGCACAAGCTATCAATAAGTGGAGCCTCATACTGTAGTTTAAGGCGTTTTAAGGCGTGTGAGAAAAAGACATTACTTGCGTGGAAATTTTTGCTATTCAAAGTCAGATGAATAAGTAAAAAAAAAACTAAAAAAAAACACAAACATTTGCCACCTACTAACTAACTAAACAAAACACTGAAAATGCACTGCAGTGGAATTTCCTGTCTGACCTTGCTCTGAAGCAAGCCAAGAAAAGCAACACCTGTCACAGTTAAAAACAGCAGAGTGAATCTTTTTCATGTTAAGGCTATTCAAAAACTACTTGTGGAGCAGCATGGCACAGAAAAAAAAACTTAATGGACAGGCTATCCTATTTAGCCTAAGAGATCCAAACTTGAACGTATACTGCTGAGGATTTTGTACGATGCAAAGCTTGTGGGATGGTAGTAAATAGATGTGCCAGTTCTTCTTCAGAGGAATACCGATATGGGATTTCTGGTTTGTTGCTGTGCCAACCTGTTTTTAATTTGGTTTGCTGTTGTGATTAATTTTTGATGTGGCCACAACATCAAACAGCAGCATTAGTATGGGCTGACAATGTGTGCATATCACTGCACTGTTTCCAATTTTCTTCTAGTCTGATGTGCCACTCCACTGTTACTGTTGAGTAGCCTACAGTTATTTAAATATCCCAACTGGTTGATTTGTTGAAAATATGTGGAGCACTGTGTCTGCACTGGGGCGTGCCATAACTAGTAACACCACTGACTTTGAGACTAATAAAAGGCCCAAAAATACAAAACAGAGCAGTAGTAACATATTACTGAATCACACACAGCATATAAAATTAGGAGAATAGTCAAACTAATGATCAGTAGGCAGCTGTAAGGAGGTAGTATACAAACAATCAAATGCAAATCCAATCGTGACATAATTTGCAAATGATGTGAAATCTCATAATAAAATGACACCTTTGTTTGAAAAAAAGGAGCATATCTGATTCTATGAAATGAAAGTGCTCATCTCTGAAATGTACTCTATCCACAACAAGGCAATCTCAGGCAAAATGACCTGAACTGACAAAGGCCTTGGCCAAGACCATGAAGGATCAGTTCAGTAGTCTGGACACACAAATGTGATATCTGTCTGAGTGAAGGAATAGTCAGGTATGGGACAAGGCCAGAATATGGCAGCAGAGTGCAGAGAAGCCCAACACAGCTGCTGCTTCACCCTGGACTTCTGACTGGTTAACAAAGCCTGATGAGATCCACAGAGAGACAAGAAGGGAGGACAAAGACAAAGGGGCAGATAATAATAATAGTAAATAGACAATTATTACTAGAGGTATTATTGGTCATGTGCCTTTACTATTACCTTATCTGATCCATGTACGACAGCAAACACTGTTAGCTTCCCTACCTATATATATTTTATGTAACTGAAAGTCCATTAAGACAAAAGATCTGTGTGTAAGAGAGTGTGTGTGTGTGTGTGTGTGTGTGTGTGTGTGTGTGTGTGTGTGCGCACGTGAAAGATAGAGTAGGTACACAATGGATGGAACAGCAGAGAGTGAATGATAAGCATAGTGGGTCAGTCCAGGCCAGTCTGATTACTCAACAACAAATTTGTTTTTGTCTTTTCTCTTGTGCTCCAATAAAAACAGTTTGACAGTGACGGCTCTATTCCTGTACATTCCTATTCCTCTATTCCTGCCCCCTGCAGCTCTATCATCCACTGACTATCATTTCTTTATCTCTGTCTTTTTCATGTCTGTGTCACTGTAAGCCTGGGGACTGAGCCAACAATGAAGGAAGACTGAGAGGAAAGAATAGAAAGGAAAGTTATTTTGCTTAAGGCACTTTAAAGAGTGTAAAATGACTCTTTACAGAGCACATGATCGTAATGACATAAATGGTAGATTGTAGGAGAAGCCTTAAGTTGTAGGGGGTGTGGATAAACCTATGACTATGTTACATAACACCGTCCTGGATGTTGGGATGCTAAATAATTAAAGCAGGGAAATCAAAGATCCAGTTTCCTACTGGTAAACACACAAGCCACACATGACACTTAATTGCACATGGGGAACTTAAATCCACCCATCCATTATCTTTCCTCTGGCTGCACACCTATTACTTATTATTCAGCCGATAACAACGAAGTTGAACATGAATGTGACCTCGGGCAGTTGGCTACACTGAGGGGGGAGATGAGGGAGGAAGCGAGTCACAGTAGCGGTTTAAGTACCAGCATGAATTATGACTGGACTGCCATTCAAAACAAGATATTACCTCGTTCTTTACTGCAACTGGACGACCATCTCAGCACTATGTCAGACAGACAGTATATTGCCGTGGCAAGGGCAAAGAGGGCTTTAACATGAGTTAAACAGACAGAGGGTATCTCTGGAGCACATCTTAGAGTCACCAGTGCGTTCAGGCTGATTTATTTCACTTTTTTAATTTCCAGAGTTGGAGGCCAACAGGAGGTCAGAATCAATACAGCCCTGTGAACTGCACTATGATGATTCATTTAAATTGGTGCCAGCTTTTTGATGTTTAGTGGCATTTAACAGTGTAGTGGTCAGCATTTAAGGGACACAAATGCCAAGATGAAAATAAGTAGCCATCTCTAACACCTTGTGATGTTCAAGACACGGATCATAATCAAAACAGCCTTAGTTTATTCATGGTACGGTCTCACATTTGCCTCCAGCCAAGCCAAGTCAGTGCTACAAGCAGACCTACAAGTTGTTAAAATCCAACACGTATGTTTGCAGTGTCTTATTGCTACAGGGAGAGGAAGCTGCATCTAATGGGATTAAGCTAGCTCTCATCTTAGAGAATGGATTGAGCTAGTCTCTCTCTGGTGATGGGCCGTGTATTTGAGTTTGGCATCTGAATTATGTACCTGGCAAGGACACTGACAAAAGCAGTCCCAACAAAACATTTCAACAAAAATGATGAAACACAAAGTAATTAAAACAGGGTGTATGTTAGGTTAGTTAGTTTGGTGACAAAGAATATTGTAAGAGATATGTTTAATTGCTTCATTCCTAAAAAATAAAGGACTAAAATGGAGACAACCCCTGGTTAAATCTAAGGTTTGGTTTGTAACTTTTAACATTTAGCTGAGCCCATTGCCTGATTTTCTGCTAACTTCACTGGATCTGCGTAACAATTGAAAAACTAACAACCAAGCCACACCGCCAACCTGAGCAGCACGTGTGCGTCGCGGAACCTCTTGCTTTTCCTTTTGGCCCCCATGTTAACCGGTTAGAGCAGCCACACAGCCCGCGTGAGACACGCGTCTTCAGCGTGGCTCATCTAGAGATTCGGCGCCTCGCCTATTTTTCCACATGACGTGTGTGGCTCTCAGCAAAAATAGACAGTGAAAAGGGTCTGCAACATTACAGCTTTTAGTTTCAGTATCGATATATGTGTAGAATATGCCACAGATGTGAAAAAAAAAAAAAAAAAAAAATCGAAAACCTTTTTTACCAGTTACAATTAAGCACAAGCCTCTTAATCTTTTTCTGTCTTAATTAAATGTAAATGAAATGTATCATGAAATGACATGACACATTCTATTATTGATGGCCATTATCAAAGGCAAACTCAATGTAGAGAGATAGGGCTGCAGCAGCACTGCAGCAGGAACGCTCTCCGAGTGGACACCACACATGTGAGATGCAGCCGTCACGTGCTGTTCAGGTCGGCGGTGTGGCCTGGCCGTGACTCTGCAACATGAATGTCCCCTACACAGAATACAGTTCTTGTCAACAGACGGTGACAAGTGTGATAATTGCATGACCCTGGTACCTCCACAATGCCTCTGTTGTCTGTTGGTTTGTCAGTCCGCTATTATCTGAACACGAGAGGCAATATATATGAAATGAAAAGATATCAGTGTTTTAGGATGCTTCCAACAACCGACTTTACACTTCCACTAGGATTTTTGATGCCAAACATTTACAAAGAATATCATCACATCACCTAGTGAAGAATTTCCGATTGCATCAGCACCAAGTTGTCCAGCTTTTATATCCTCAGCGAGGCTCAAGCGTCGTACAAGTAGCACACTTGCAATTTTCAGTTTGTTATGACATTATGCACATTGCTAGAGTAAAAAGAGTAAAAGTCAAAAACAAAGAAAATGATGGATCCCACTCCTAGCCCAAAGGCAAAAACGACTTCATTAATCAAACATTTTAAGCACAAGGTCTTTGTCAGGGCATAACACCCTGTGAAGTGAATCACACTTCTACAATGCCACTGTTTTCATTCCATACTTACTACATGGCTTTACTTAGCATGCATGGGCTTCTATTCAGATATATTCGCTTGGGGCACATACACAAAGATACATGTACAAAAAAAGAAAGACAGAAAAAATGATGCACTTTAGAGCACTGAAGTCCCCACCTTCAAAACACCCATATTGACTGCTCCTGCAGTCATGAAAAGCCTAAATGTCATTGCATCCTCCACTGATGTGCCCATCTTTCCTCCAGCAGCATGAGCTCTAAGCCTTCCAAAATCTATTTCCCCTGCTGGCCTTGAGTCTGACTGGCAGCTTTGGAAAAAACAGTGTGGCTGCCCTGACATTCACCAGCTAGCTTGGACCATATTAGGTGGAAGGAAGGAAACAGGCAGCTCTGACCATCTCTCACTCTGATTAATGCTTTAGAGACTCTTTTGGATTTGGCATGTGGTGGCTGAACTGATGCCAGCCTGTCTAGTCCTGACATATTGGGCAGGCAGGCAGACATGCATAGACATCAAAGGCAGCCCACTGAAGAGGAATCAACTCGTCTCCATTTCAAGCAGGGATAAACAACAAGCTGTGCTACCTTTCCTGACCACACACTCTTTCCCCCCCCAACCCTTTATAAGCGTACACTGTATTTGTGCTGTATTTGTGCTGCATTAGTACACTGTAGAGAGTTTCACATGTTTCTCATATGTTTTTACCTGTGCTAACATGCTACATTTGCTTTTGTTTTAGGTGCTTCAGGCCACCCACTCTAACCTCCTTTTCACACACTAAAGCAGAGCATTTGGCAGACAGCAGAGATATCTGCTCACTATACTGACAGCGGAGGCCTAGCTATCAGTTTTCCTTCCTAAAGTCCAGGGAGCAAGAGAGACCTTGATGTCTCATATTGTACAGACATTAGGTCCTCTGTTGTTTAGTCAACAGATCAATAGGAGTGGTCTCGAACCTGAGTCTTGTAGCACTTTGATTTCAAAACATCATCATCTATTTATGAGGCTATTGGTAAATTACAAACCTTTTTGGGCTACTCGTAGCTGGAGTATTCAAGGATTTTTGTTGTAATTAAGACAGCTGCATGCATACATAGAATACATCTGTCATTTGCAACACTCAATAAATGCTACTTATACCTTCTAATTGAATAGGATTATGTATGGAAAATTTTATGAGATAAATGTATGACAGTTAAGTAACTTGAGTGAACAAGTGCTGTACATCAAATTGCAAATCAAAAAAGCAGAAACTCAGCATACAGGAAACAAAGCCTGAAGTGATAAAGAGCCCTTACATTATGACAGCACTGACATGTGAAAAAGTTACCCATGCTTGCTAAGCCTGTCGGCTGCTTTCTTATTATCAGGGTCTGCACAGTTACATAAGGACATAGGTTAAAAAAAGACTCAGTCAGATGAGAAAGAAAATGCTAGGATTGAGTCAAGTTGTAAGTAAGGGAGGAGGAGGCTGGGGAGAAAAATGAGGAGCATTTACAAGAGCAAGCATGTACAAACACACATGCACAAATAAAATAAAAGTGGGCAGTGAAAGCAGACATTATGGACTATTTTACAACTATGACATGCATTTGAATTTAAGACATAACAAATTTAAGACAATTTCAAGGCAACTAGAAAATACAAGTGGTCAAAAAAGAGGGAGGAAGAGAGACAGAGAAAGAGACAGGCATAAGTGTTTTCTCCTAGAAGACACTGTGAGGCTGGTTGGTGTTGGGGCTTGCGATGGGGTTGGATGATCAGGCTAAGAGCTAACAGATGTGCTACTAATGTCTTGCATGTCAAGCTGCCACGCCATGGAAAGAACCAAACAGCACTGCACAGTACAGGTCTGAACAAAGGAACCAGAGAAAGAAGGAGGAGGATGGAAGGTGTTTGAATAGAAAGACAGACTACACTACCAAGACTGATAGAGATTGACTGAAAGTAAAACAGAACTGGAAGAAAGAGCAGCAATAAGCAACTCAGTGTTTTTTTCATAAAGTGTTTCTGCCTTTTTACTAACTGTGGGAAAAGGCAATGACCTTTACCTCTCAGTAGCTTAAATCTAACATTCAAGTATACAAACCAGCTGTAAGTATTTATGTGTGTGTTTGTGTGTGTATAAAATACCCATGCTATTACAAGCCAGGTTTCTTCAAATAGAAGATAATGGGAGCCAGAATGGCACCAACACTAAAGCAGTCTATTAGTCTAGAGACAGCCATGGGATTGGATGTTTCAGGGAAAGGCTACAGAGACCTGAGGGCATCACAACTACAAGCTAATCTACAATTAAAACAAGCTTCACCTAATTAATCTCAAGATTCATATAAATCATTTCTTGGAAGTGAAAATTAAGGTGAACACTCGCAAAATGTTGTGGCCATGCAATTACATTAAGTCAAAGTGGAACAAGGGGGTCGCAATGATTACAAGGATCAGATTTGCTAATCATTTTAATGTTAACCTTCACTTCCAAATGGTTTTGAAACCTTTGTACTTGTTTAACATCTGTCTGAATGCACATGTTAGTGATGCATACCATTGTAAAGCTGTGTCGAGCACCTGCAGACCCACATCAGCAATTACACCGGTGAGAAAAACGTTATGATAAGCGATAGGAATGCCTACAAAGCTACAAAATCAAGAACCATTTTGTAAAAAACAAACTGAATTTTCCTTTTGAAAACGTCTAATCTGTTCTAATACTTCACCACCTGTGCACACACAGATTCAGCTACACGCAACCATCAACACCATGACAACAATCATTTGTCTGTGAACAGATTCCAGTTTAGAAACAGCCAATCGCTACGCACAATGCACAGCACAAAAGCCATTTAGGATGAAATGATGGTAGACAGGGGGGCAGTGTGGTATTTCGGTCAACATTCATTGTTCTTATTTTCAGCCTTTAATTTGTTTATCCTCTGAAAAACTGCTTGCCAATATAACATGCTACTTTTGCACAGTGCTGTTCCAGCCCACTGCTCCAAGCTCTCTGTACTTTACCTTCCCTCCAAAAGCTTTTAAGTCTCCTAATGAGATTAATTAAGCCAGTCCAGAGTTTATTTAATGAGGCCCCAGTGGCATGAAGCATGGAAAGGACCATCGCTGGGAAATACAAGCTTTACATCCCAAATAAAAAGGACCAAAACCTTAAAAGGGGGGTTTTTAAAAAGAGGGTTTAAAAAGTTAAATCTCTGAGTAAAGTGTTGATAATCCATTTAGCTACAGGGCAGCGGGACACTTTTGGAGGCTGGCAATTCAGTCCTGCAACTTACTGGCGAGTAACTAAAGTTGTAGTCCAGTGTAAATTCCAGTCTAAAGTGACATTGATCGTCTCCCTACCTCCTCTGAGAGAGGCCCCCTGTAGCTGACTACACTATGACCAAACTTTAACACGTTACGCAACTTCTATCATGGCTGATGGCTGCATCTATGGAGCTTCTGAACAGGTCACATATTTTTCACGGTTTTCATATTGCTTTTTTCAACATTTGTTTTGATTAAGTTAGCAAGCACTACTTCAAAAGCTGTAATTTAAAATAAAAAATATCAAAACAAATTTTGAATACTTGTGAGCTTCCCATTAACACATACCCATTATCCATGAGACATCTCAAACACAGTGTAAATTGTAGAGAAAAGGAAGGCTTGAATAGCAATTTGTCAACTTCAAATTCTCAATTTTTGGCTTGCCAGGCAGTTACTATTTATGAAGTTGCATCGATAATAAAACAATCAGCATCATCTGAACATGGGCTGTATCCAGATACTGTGTTTCTTGCATTAATGCATTTAATTTGAAATGAATCCTTGACTTCTTTACATATGATGTAATGAAAACAGTGAAGCAACTAGGAATCTCATTAACAGACTGAAGCCATATCACAAACTGTAGTCTTGGCTGTTTCGGACTCATGGTGAGCTATCGTCAGCGCTGTGATGCTGGTAATTCAGTTACACCATATCAAGTGGTTCCTAATGCACAAACAGTTTTACCTTTCACCTCGCAAATTAGATTCAGAAGTTATCCAGATGAAATTTATGAGTCAGGGAATACATCAGACGGCGGCCCTTGGAGAAGTTGAAGTGAAATAAACAGATCAAAGGCCATTTGGTCAAAGCAGCACCAATACTTCACCTCAGCATAAATGCAGAGTGCCATTAAAGTCAGTGGAAGTTTGATCCCCATTTCTCTGGCGACACAGACAAACCCCAGATACTATGGCACTCTGTATAGGAGACTGTAAAGGCACTCACTAGCTCCCCTGGAACAGTACCATGCAGAGAGGCGTACTCAGAGAAAAATACAGTATCTAAGATAGAGGTAACCATAAGCTCAGACAGGGAGGAACAGAAAGGGATGAATGGATGGATTATAACAAGAGATACAAAAAGAGATGCCTCTTTGACATAGAAAATAAAGAACAGAATATGGTTTAATGATGGGAAAAACAGAGGTGGTCAGAGAATATATCCAGGGACACAATAAGAAAAAAAGATGAGGAGAAGCACAAACATGCAAATGCAGAGAAACAAAAAGTCCACTAACAGGTTTTCATATATTCATATTTCATATCTAAAATAATTGGATTAGAGTGTAGTCTTACCTATTTGCCTCTCCAGGTCAGCTGCCTCATCTGGGGTGGCCCTGGGCAGCACACCTGGGTCACTGAAGCTGGTTCTCAGGAGTGTCCCCAGTACAAACAGAAACAGCACACCTCCTATGACTGGGATAACTGGGGTCAAGTGCAGCGCCAGGAATGGACAACTGATAGGAGAGGAAGCGAGAAAAAAAGATAAATATGCAGCAAACAAACAAGAAACACATGGTTCTGTGTGGCTGGCAGAGATGCTTAGCTGAGCAGTAAAAACGTGAAAGTTCAAATTGCCAGAGTCTTGGGGGAGTACTAGACAAACATCACCTGATGGCCTGAGGGGCAGGTGTGTATCTGCTCAAATACAAACCGCCCTTCTTAGTGTAAACATTAATGCACAACAAAAAGCCTGTGCAGAACACTGGATGGGAGTTTAGACAAGCAATGAGGTTTAGGAAGTAGTAATACTTCTGACTTGTTGCTTAATGACCAGTAAGTGGATATAACCCCTTAACAGAGAAATAGGTACACACATAAGGGTCAGTCCCCCATGTTGTAATCTGTTCTAATGAGACAAGCATAATCCCATTAAACGCTGGTCCAACTGTGCAGGTGGTTATTACAGTAATCACGGGGGTGGGGGCACAGGCTGCTGGCCTGCCGCATCCTATTTCATTTGTTCTGTCTCTGGTCTATTAGAATGGGTTTTGGGGTCAGCAAAGAGGTGCCATTCCAGACTAGGGAAACTAAATGAACATGTGGTAACCATATGTTTTGAGGGATGCTGTTGAGGAATGCAAAATAGTACTGCAAGTTGAGCCACAGTTCACAATAATATTAGCAGTTATGTAAGGCTTGCATTAGAATATGCTTTAGAGCAAATGTTAAAAATAATCTGAATACTTTACATTGGACCATCCCCAAAAGGGCTCCTTTTAGTGCAGGTACAAGTGATTAGTTATTCTATGCACTGCATTACTGACTCTTACAGGGGAAGCACCATTTGTTGTGAGGAGGATAAATTACATTGAATGAAGAAAAAAAAGGTGCAGAGGTGCAGCTGGTTGGGAGGACAGGTATTACTGGCATGCACTAAGTGCATTAGACTGCACTCCATTATTGACTGTTGTTTTAAAATCAATGCAGAAAAACAATGACTATAGATCATAAACAAACTGAGGATGCTTAAAGTTGCACTGTTCGACCACACTGTTTTTACACTACATAGTAGACAGAAATGTCAAACCAAACAGTCCTTCATTAACATTCTGTAATAACATGTAAAGCGAGAGACACTGTGGACAGTTGTTTGCGTATTACCACTCTGAATGGACATAGTATTGAGAGGGTCTCGGTATCTGGCTGCATTAAAAAGTTTAAATTTCATATTGACACACCTGTCAACAAGCTATGACAAAAAATTGGATATCTGTACAGAAACCGAGCTAATTTTCCGATGCTCAGTAAGAAGTGGATAATTGAGGCCATATTCTTGTATGTCCTGGATTATGGTGAGGTTATCTATAGACATGCCTGTGCCTCCACTCTTAAACCCCTAGATTCAGTTTATCACTCCGCCATAAGATTTACTACCAGTGACAGTTATTCTACTCATCATTGCATCTTGTATGAAAAGGTTGGGTGAGTATCTTTAACAGTTAAGACGTGACAGGCATTGGTTTTTATTTATTTATAAAGCCCTTAATGGCAAATTAGTCATTATTCAACTCGCTCAAGTGATTGGCTAATGCTTGAAGTCCCGCGTGCAAACACTAAATTTGGGAAAACTGCTTTTAGTTTTTGTGCTGCACACACAACACACATTAGAAATTAACACAGCTGTACTTACAAGTCACTTTTAAATGATTACAAACTACTCCACTCTTGAATGTAACTGTTTTTAAGTGTGTTCTGTTTTTGTCTGTTTGTTTGCTCGTTTATTATTTTGTGTATTAATTCTATATTTATTCTGTACTCTCGACATTATTGAAAATAAGGACATGCTCTCAATCATTCCTCGAGATTTAAATAAAGGTTGAATGAACGAATGTATGATAGGTCGTTGATGGACACAATATCACTATCACACCACCTCACCAGCCTTCAGATGGTAACACCTTGGGAGGGCAGTTACATCCGCTGATCTATGCCAACAACAGTTATTCTAATAAACCAAGCCAAACTATATTTAGGCTTGCCATGTTGGGTTCCAACAATGATAGCGGATGTAAATATGGACCTGGAGAGTTAACTGAGATGTGCTGACATGTGCTAATTGGGGTTCTAGCATCATCTGCACACGCTCCATGCTTTCACCGTAATGCCCTTCAGACAGGGGAAAAAGGTCAGCCAATATAAGTCAGTTCACTATATTTTCTAATCAAAAAATTACCAAATCTGAACCAGACACATGCAATACTCATGCTGTTTTGAAGAACGTTTAAGCTGTGACAAACACACCGTCTACAACTCATGCCATTACCCCATCTGAGTGGACACTGGCCAGTCCTGCTGTTCCTCTACATCTGGAGTGAGACTGAACTAAGCAAAAAACACTTGGTGGTCTGGGACATCAGCAGGGGGCTGCAGGCAGGACAACACAGTGCAGCACAAACATTTCTCCAGTTAAAAAAAACTTGCCTGGAATTCCCAAGGTCATTGTACTGGACACTGACTGTGTCAATGTACAACAACATATGTTAGCCACTTGCCAACAAGGCATCCATTTTACAGCCCTCAGTGCTTTGCGACTCTTCCCCAGCCTCAGTCTTCTGAACTGGACCGGGTGGAGACACATCATCCAGCACTGAGTCCTGAGACTGTAATCTAATACGGTGGAATCTAATGCTGCAGACCATCTTTCTGCTTATAATCTTCCAAATCTGGCAGTCATTGTTTAAATAAAAAGCAGCTCTGTTGCTCCTGCCTATCAAAATACTTTGACTGCAAACATTGTGTGTACCAGTTGGGCTGCTATTTGTCTCCAAATTCATACCACACTGTAACACTCCAGAAATGATTATACAACCAAGTAAGTATTGGCCTATATTATCTCATATTACAGTAATGTTTTGGTAATGAAGGTTACATAAACAAGACAGACGTCTTCAACAGATGAGATACCTTGCGAAGAGCTGGTAAAAAACAAAATGACTGAGCCCATTGTACTGCCAACGGGGGAACAAAACGCATGTTTTCAGAAAGACAAGTTTACTTCAACTGCCAGAAAGGAAACAAATAAAAGAATGGCAGCAGATTTCTGATCATTTAGGCAGTGCTGAGAGGACAATTCCTTAAGAACTGCTGAATGTAGTCATGCCAGAAGAGACTTCTTTGTTTCCTGTCTGGAGGGTAAGTGCATAAAAAATGTAACATCATCACATGGCAAACACAACCCAACCTGCTATTAGTTAAACACAAATATTCACATTAAAGCCTGTAGGACTTTCCTTGTCTTTTCAAAAAAAAAAAAAAAAAAATCATTGTGATTGTGATTTTTTTTTTTTTAATTGGAGCAAAAGTTCCTGCTGGCCAAAATATCTTTCTCTCTGTATCTACACATGGAAAATCTCGGGTAAAAACAGACATTAACCAATCATAGTCTACAGCACAGGTATGCTTTTCTTTCTCAATACAAAGAATTATTACTTTTCTAATTGTTGTATTTATCAAAAAATATACAGCCGAGTAGCTGGATTCATTTAACAAATTCATGAAACATCCTTAATAATTAATAACACAAATAAGCTGGCATAGAGGAAAGCTTTGGTGGAGTTTTTATAAAATGAAAAACAGCAGAAGCACATGGGTAATATTTTTTTTGTATTTCAGAACAAGTGATGGTAAAAACAACACAATGAAGCTTGGAAGCCACACACACACACAAAAAAGCTATCTGTTGGAAAAAGACATGCCCTTCTAACTGTTCATAACAACCACTGTGTACAAGTCTGCAGATCAACACTGGTACTGGAGAGGTATAGTCCACAGCTCGCTGCTGTCTGTCTACATCTGCCCCCAGGAAAAGCAGAGCATTTCAAAGTCTGATGTCATCGACATCTTTTAATCTACCCATTCAATCTGTGCTCTATTTTGTCTGATTGGTCACACATCACATAACGAATCCACCAATTAGAGGTGCTAATGGGAAATCACTACAGGTGTAAAAAGCTTGGCTTGAGTGAGGCTGCTACATCTGTAACAATTAACCTGAAGCAAAGATCTGAACGGTTTTGAAGTAATCAATGAGAAAGTCAAGCTCCCCACTGAAATGTCAAATATTTGCAAAGGTCATTTAGAGCTACAAATCCACAGAATCATGTGAACACACTGCATGTTCTCTCTGTCTGTAGGAAAAGCTAGGACGTGCTGATTTGCGCTCTCTTCCATGAAAACATTATTATATTTCAAACCATGTCATCTGGCAAGGGGTGATGAAGATGGCTGAGAGAACAACACAAACTGCTGTCTCTGTCCTCAGAAGCTGTGTCTCAATGCGCTGGACATCAGGAACATAATGAAAAGGCAGTCATGTGTGATTGAAAGTGACAGGTCAGTGGAAACGGACAGAGATTAAACACTGAAGCCATTAGGGAGGGAGGATAGATGCAACATCGAGTCTGCCTCTCCTATAGACGTGGATCAATAGAGATACGTGGAAGAGCTGCAGGTAGGCAACATCTTGTCTGGTTTAAGATCCTCCTGAAGACAATGTCCTGGAAATCAATTTTTAATCAGTCACTGAACATGAGCGGGAAAGACAATCAGCAATTTCAGCAACCCTCTTTTCGTTTAAGGTCTGCAAAGAGTGGATATTGACAAGGAACTGGACATTTCCAAAGTTACAGCTTCATTCCCCTTTTAGTTTGATACCAAATCTTATATTTAACTGGGACTTCGGGGGCTTTGTTGCCATGGAGACGGACAGTATCCAATGTCAGACATTGTAAATTTCAAAAGGGAATGTGGTTACCCTGGAAACAGCCACATGAGTGAGCTGAAGCCTCCAAGGAAGAAAAAAAAAAGAAACAAAGACATTCAACAAGATGGAGACAGCATGACCACATTCATTACAATCAATTTAAACGTCTCAATAAACCATTTGGTTGATGAGGACAAATAGATTGTTGGATTTGATCCAGAAATGGTGCCAAGACAGGCGTCGTCACTGGGTGCTGACCACAGAAGAAATCGGGGTTGAGGACTAAGGTGGAGGATGTCTTTATATGTTCTATTTGGGCATAGTTTTACATTTTCTTAGTTTTCAACCTCCAGGAGAGTGAATATGTAGGCTGGAACATGGGACTGGAAGTACTCTACTCTCAACACATATATTAAGCCTAAACACACTTACTGTATATGGCAAACATGAGTAGGGGTCAACCCTGCTTATCTGGCCTGAAGTTGGAAACATAACATATTTTCATTCCAGCTCATTCATCACAGAGGAAAGAAGCCTAAAACAACAAATCTTTGTAAGTCAAATATAGGTTATGGATGACTGTAGAGACTAGGGCTAATACTCAATAAAGTAACAAAATAGAAATTTAGCCTCTTCAGATTAGCACACCGTACCCTAAGCAGGCAAAGTAAAGATCACAACAGAAAACTCTCGGCAGGCAGACCTATCATTGGTTACCATGGGATCCTCTAAAATAAAAGTTAACCAAACATTCAGAATAGAAAATACCAAAAATAAATTCCTCTTGGAATGATTGTCAAAACTCTTAGAACTCATTGAAATCCCTGGAGGGTAACAAAAATAGCCTTTTTGGTCAATCGATGCAATCAAAGCTGAAGATGTGTACTACTATAGCTGGATTGGAGCAAGTCAAGTGTACAAACAATGACTGTAAAGCCAAGGTCTGAGATGACTACTCTTTGACAGCTTGTACTGATAATTACTCACCAAAAATGTACACATTTATAAAACTGTACAGTGTTACTGTCAAAGCCTGTGAATTATTGACTGCTGAAGGCAGTGCAATAAACCTATGATAGCTAATTCCTAGAGCAAACACCATAATGATATATAGTTAATGCATCTGCCAGAGATATTAGTGCATGTCACTGCAGAGCAAAGAGTAGCATAATGCACAATGAGTAATGACTTTAATCAGAGGATGGTTAAAAGCATTCAGATAGCAATAAGCAGCAGCATGACGCATTTCGTTGACATAAGAAAAACCTAATGTTTGCTTTGTATTTAAATAAGGAATGCTCATTCCCTCATTCCACTGGAGGGATGTCGCTACTAGAGTGCAGAAGCAAAATGGAAAATACACATCCCAACTTGGTAGTTACTGACACACTTGAGCCTGAGGCACAGAAAAGTTAGCAGATCAGATTATGTAACACACTACTGGTTTGGGTTTTGAATCCCATGGCCACATTAAAGCATTTGAGGGACCATGGTTGGTACAGTCTCTGTCTTCTCACCTAGACTACATCTGTTTAAACAGCTACCTTGAGTTGTCTTTTGCAGGGCAATCAAAGGAGATCACAAATACTGTAGGTACCCTGTGGTGTTTTATTCCATATTTATTCCTCCTTAGGCATAATATGAGTGTTTCCTGATTCTTATAAATTTCAGTGCAAAATGTAAATAATAAGTCATTTATTAATAAATTAAATTGTTTTAAAAGGTATATTATGTACAAAAAAAAACATAGTATTTAAAACTAGAAAAGAATACGCCCATTAAGATAAAGTGCAATTGCTTTTAAGCCATATTAAACTGGCCTTTGAAGCAACTGCCTGCTGGAACGGGTCATCAGGTCTTCTGGCCTTTCTCGTTCAGCCTTAGAGGGACACATGTACACTCCAAAAGCGTACCGTCATCCTGGTAAATTCTGGTATCATAGTTCATCTTTTTTCAGCAAATGTCCTCTGTGCAACAGTGGGACATTATTTCCACAGAATACTACCTAATCTTTCTACCTCAATAGGGTCTCCCAAGGTTTTCCTACTCATTTGCCTCCCAAAGGGTGCGCTAAACTCCACAATAATCCAATCCAGATTACCGTTATCACATTTCCCACTAAATCCTCTTATGATGCCAACCAGTCTTTCAAAACTCAGCTGGGAGTTAAGCTTGGGGGATTTTCATCTCCACTTGATGTAACCATGTGAAGCATGCTTCACTCAGCACTGGCTGTCCTTTCAGTGTCACCTGAGATAAACTGCACACTCCTTTACTTTCTTCTTCAGCCACACAGCTCTGAAGGCAATCAATATCCTGTGATCTGCAAGAAAAAGCCTGTCAAACAGGCAGGCAAGGGCAGAACATGAACCTCCTCTTAGCTGTAGGCCAAGTCATTTGTCAATGAAACAACTGAACATGACATGCCTAGACTACCTTTCCGACAGATGTCACTGGCGCACAGCACAGCCTCAGAGGACTGCAGTGGTCATGTATGCCAGACCAGCGTATGAATTCACATGGGTCACAGACCCATTTTGGGTCGTGACCCTAAGTTTGGGAAAGACTGATGTATGCATTTGAGAACCCTCCAAATCCGTTAGAATAACCTTCCAACATGTGCCATGCACTAAATTACCCCTGGCACAGGGAGGGGATGTGTTAGCACAGAAAATCTGTGTGACAAACAGAGGGTGCCAGGTCGATTGAAGGCTTGGAGCTAGTCAGAGAGCGGGATCACATGACAAAAAGCAAACAGCTGGACATGATCCCTGGTTTCAATGAGCCTAGGTGACAGATCTGCCTCTTCACTCTACAACAAAACAGACAGCGGAAATAAAGTCTCTGACAGAATGTCCTGCGGGAAATTGAAGTCACATCCAAAACAGAATTTGGCTAGCTAATATTTACAAATAATTAAACAGTCAAGTATGTCCATTGTCCATGTTTACCAACCTGAACAGGGAGTATATTGTAGAAATAACAGAACATTTCCTTCTGTTATGTTGTGCTTATGTGTGAAAACTTCCATTTCTTCTGTTCAATTAAGTGTAAGCTTATTTGTGAAAATAAATCAGGAATGGCACACTACTCGAAATTCTTATTTGACAACTTGGCCTGAGAGGAATGCTTTTCTCATCATGGGAAACATGTCTACCATGGGTGTAACTGTTCAAATCTTGTGGACAACGACTCTTTCACAATAGTTTGCCTTATGACAGTCCAAAAGCTGACTTATTATTTCACCCCAGCATGCAGCAAACTCATTCACTATTCTTGTGGAGTACTGTGCGTGCAGAACTAATACAGCACAAGAAAGACAAAGTTACCATTTCACTGTTTTCTTTGCATTAAATGTGTAACAACAGGACAGCCAAAAGATGCCATGCTTGCTGGGGGGGCCTTGAGACCTATTGTATTCTCTGACTGAAGCAGAAATACAATGCCTGGGGTATTCATAGGAGTTTTCTTCCTATTCACATTCTGTTTTTACCATTTTAGGTGCAAATAAAAAATAAAAAAAACATTTAAAAAAACCCAGCACCCCATCCTCATAACCATCCTTTACCTTGACTTCCTTATTACACAGAAAAGCTTAATCACTCTATCAGAAACTGCTGAGCTTTCACTCAGTCCTTAATTTATGAAGGGTGCGTCGGCCAAACAGGCACATATTCAAGCAACCTCTCTCTCTCTGTCAACCTCTATCTGTCAAAATCATGAAGTACAAATGCAGATAGGCATTAGGCAGTGGCAAAATGAGTGTGACCAGAGAACAAGAACCTTACTACCCAATACACACTATGATAAAAGAGGCTACACATGAAAAACAACTGCATAGTCATGAAAACATGTAATACCGTTTACATTTTAAGTGGATTACTCATCAGGCTCTCTTAGAGATTTCTATGTTATGTGAGTGCAAGTGTGCATGTTGTTCTATTGACAGTCTTGTTTATAAGCTAAAACCAACTGATGGCATTCATGACAGGATCCCTGTAGCTAACTAGATGCCAAAGTGGCACATTTTTTCTGAATTTCAAGCAGGAACAACAGTGATTGTTTAAAGAACTTGACGCGAAGAGTAAACATCATCTCCAGTTGGTTTAGAGCAGAATGTTTTATTTTGGTAGGTAGATGTGACTGGTTCCTGAGCAGCGTCGGAAATTAGCAGGGGCAAGGGGCAAAGGGCAAAAATGCCCCAAGAAATTTCAGATTTGCCCCTAAAAACAGTGATCAAGGGGCAAAAATTGCCCCCAAGATATTTACCAGTTTAGGCCAATATCCTAATCCTACATTAAACCATCATTTTATTTTCATTCAATTAATGTAATTTCCATTTCCGTCTCTAACACACACACACAAACAGCACTGTTGTTCACACTACTGTTACGATACCTGACTGGCAGAGGCCAGGCGATCCAGCTCCTGCAGTGAAGTTGGCTGCTGCGACGGACCGGTACCTCATTAAAAAAAACTCCAACTGTTACCAAAGAAAGCAATCTACGCGCAGCGAAGCGCTGCCTGCTTCCTTTCAGTTCCCATGTTAACCAATTGAGCTGTTCAGACAGGACACACTGCAGCGCTCTGTGGCCAGCTTGCGCTCTGTGGCGCTCTGTGGCCAGCTTGCGCTCTGTGGCCAGCTTGCACTCTTGTGCTCTATGCATCCTGCTTGCCAACCCTTTTGATTTTCCTCCCCTTTCTCACTGTTCTCCTGGAGTTTCAATTCCCCCGATTTTCCCCCCAATGAAATTTCATCCACTATATTTATTAGAAATACTATCACTGCTGTTTTTTAAATTACGTACTTATTCCACGATTGCACACTTCTCTTTGGAACAGCAATAGTATGCTTTTTATTTAGTCATGCACAAGGTGGTGATTACTGTAACGTTATGCACTAATAACTATTTTTTTAACGTGTCCCCCAAATTTTGGAAATGCCCCAATTTTTTAGACAGTGGGGGCAAAGGTTGCCCCCCCCAATATTTTTTTTACCGTTCCTGAGCATTCTTGTTGTACTGTTTGCAGTGCACAACAAGAACGCTGAATTAAGCCTGTCAGGCAGCACACACTCCCAGGCAGTGTACTTCTCCCAACAAGCAACATAAATAAAATGGTTAAAGGCTTTACTGAAGGACATAAATTAGATGAGACTAAACGTGCAGGACACTTAAATCAAAGCCTACCCCATTCTTGCATCACTGAAACAAGCTGCAGCCTACCTGCCTATATCAAGTAGATGTGCTGCCCTCATTTTCTGACAACAGACTTGAGCTTTAGTGATTTGTAATGATGGACATTTCTATCCGGTAACGAGTGATTTGTATGTGCAATCCCATCACTGTAAGAACATTTTGCAGTTCAGTTTTGAAAGAAATAATACTACACGAAAGTAAGGAAGAATGAAGAGCTGCAGGCGACAAGCGCAGTTTGGGTGAACTCAAACATCCAACATGTCATCAAGGTTAACAATTTGATTGGCCATGTTGCGCCTTGCCCGGATGACACTGTGTTGCGGCAACAATTGAGCCAGGTTAAACCTTTTTTCCCCAGACAACCCTGCATTGTTTTGCTCGAGCCCCCCCAAGTTGGCACTCCTGCTGCGCTGCCGGTCTGGCTCTATTTAAATGTATGAGAGGACTGAACGGGGCATAGTACAGATTCCTTTTCATCCACATTTATTATGCAAGACCACCGGCTCCTCCTGTCCACATATCAAAATGTCTTTGGGCAAGACATTGAACCCCAAATTGCTCCCGATGGTCAGGCCAACACCTAGCTCAGCAGCACTCAGTGTGAGTGTGTGTGTGTGTGAGTGTGTGTATGTGTGTGTGTGAATAGGCAAATGACAGGCAATTTGTAAAGCGCTTTGGATAAAAACAGCCATTTCATTTCAGGACTATAAAAGGTCCTTCGATAATCAACACCAACACACACGTTGCCACTATTCACTGCTTAGTGTGAAAGCCCAATCCTGATCGGACTAGTGCAGTACATCTTGTGGTTTTGTCCACCTCAAATACCACTAAATCCAAAGTGTTAGGCCACCTCTCTGCCCAAAACTGAGATCAGGTTTCACATCAAACAAAACAGCGTAACAGAAACCCACTTCCAACATCTGCCTGACTGAACTTTTACGAGGCATAAGGGAGAGAAGGCAACATGTGCAACAACAGCACACATGGACGTCTGTGGGGGGGTGGGGGGGCAACAGAATAATAAACAGACCAAAGTCTGCTGGTCACTAACAGGGTTTATTGTGCATGGCTGAGCACCCCCTCAGACAGTCAAAGAAAACAAGCAAAAAGAAATAGGGAGATGTAGAAAGATCTCAGGGATAAATGTTGTGTGCATGTTTCCATCCCTAAACTCGCCATCTGCTGACTCTTCCTAGACTCCACAAATCAGAACATCATCTTTAAATAGATATAGACCAGGTGTCATTATACCACAGTCTAATGTGAAATACCATAATAGGATACAGAGGCCATTCAAAAGACAGAAGAAGCCCTTACAAACTGAATGAGGAGCGGTTCTCCACTATGCTGACAACTGGCGAGTGGGGTTAGAAATACACACCTAATCGAAACGCATTACAGTTAATGACAACAGAAGGCAATGTGCAGGTCTGCTGACTATCGCCCTGTCCAGTAAATGTCTCCCTTCAACTGAAGGGAGTAGGGTGGGTGGGGGGAGAATGAGAGAGAGGAGAGCCAGGAGGAATCGGTCAGCCTGGGGGCATGGGCAGTTGAACAGGGAGGACAGTGTAAACCTGAAAAGTGGCTTTGTGGTTGCATAGTGTTCCTGAAATATGTCGCCTGTAGTCACAACAAACAGAGGACAGTCCACTGGGCCCTGCTCCATTGACTGACCACAGTGTAGGAAATGAAGCTATCTGAAGGGAGAGAGGTATCATCAGGAAGCATCTGGCATCCTCCATGTGGGTGCTGGGGAACATCCAGGTTCAAATGGACGCTGCAGTACGTTTCCCTCCCATTTCAGTAATTTTATAAACTGTTGCATAGTAAAGAGGGTAGGAGGTTTTAGCCTGCAATGCCCTCTCTCCAGCAGTCTGCCCTTTGGTCATGGGTTATGTCTGTATCTCTGCTGAGGTGACAATGTATTGAAAGATGAAGTGGTCCAGAGGTCACTGCTGATAGATGTGTAGCATTGCGTCTGTGAAGGACTTCACACCCAGGGCAAAAAAAATAAGCAAAGTTGTTTGGAATAGGACTTAAAACACAGTGAAGTATGAACCCACCTAAATCAGTTTGGCCATGCATTTTATTTATGAAATTGACCCTTAAACACCATTCTGGCCTAATATTAGAGCTACAATTAACAGTTATTTCAATTTTCATTCAATCTGCCAATCATTTTCAATTAATTGATTAATCATTTGATCTATAAAATGTCAAAACATCTTTAGATCTCTTGTTTTGTCAGTCCAACAGATATGAATTTTACAAGGAGATTAAGTGAAAATCCTCACATTGTTTAATAAATAACTAAAATCTTCTTTTAGCACTGCCAAACATATCACTAGAAAATTACACACATTAATAAGTCATCTGAAAATGTTCTAAATGATACAAGGACACACATATCATATGACTTTTGATTTACTCCTAGATCATTAAGCTTGGGCTTCTCTTTACAGTCCAGATACTGAACAGCAGCCATCAACCAAGGCACATATTTTGCCTATTAAGCTTTCTCTGGCTCTGAAGCAATTTAGCCTGATAAAGACTGTCCGATTGAGCAACAAATCTTGTGATGGAGCAGGATTCTTATCTAGTATAAATGGGGTTTCTGAGATGATAGATCACAGAGTGATTACTCCTGAATAATGAGGAGAGACACAATGCACTATCACTCGTGGTACACCCCAGCACTCAGGTCAGTGCCTGTGTCTACATGCTGTATCATGCACTTCAGTCACAGTGGGCCAATTTAGGACATCCGGGATGAGGTGAAGATGAAGGCCTGGATGAGACAGTGGAAAGAAGTACATTCTGTCTGTTGATTACAGGTTGTTCTACCAGTGGGAGAAAGGCAGAGGGCTCCTTTGAGGATAGTGGGGATGTGATTAAGGCAGGGTGCAAGTGGCACACATAGGCAGACTGACACTGTAGTCTACTCCATGAGTCATGGGTGACATGTCACAAAGTCCAATTAAAAATTAAGAAAAATTCTAAACTATGGTTAGCGATCTGGTTCTCTGGAAACTGATTTGAGACCGATGAGGAACAAAAAGTGTAAGGTAACCCTTTACTAAGTGATCATGTTATATAAAATCCCATTCCTGAACATCTGGGTCCACTACAGAACAGCAACCCTACACATCTGGTCAGGATTCAATATCTTGCTCAAGGACACTTCAGTTAAGTTAATGTTTGCCAGCAGTAGTTTGAAGATGAGCTTTCTGGCTGGAGGATGCTCTCTGACTGCAAGACCAGCATGCCAAAACGACACTGGTGAATCTGGAACAGAAGGCTGCCTAGTGCCTGTCCCCTTTTTTAAGATGCATACACCATGCAAGGGCATGTATAAGCCATAAAAAAAATTAAGAGGAAAATCAACACCTTTTCAATGCAACCACAGAGCAGTTTCCATCAGCAACAGGCCCTGGCAAAACACGCTGCCTATTATTATATTACATCTTCTATACTTCCTAAAACAGAGAAGCCTCTGCCTAATCCCAAACCAGTTTGTACCAACATCTCCCTGAGCCCAGAGGAGATCATAGGAAATAAACCCAGTGATGCCAGTGACATAACTGACCTATATCTAAACTTTTTCCCTGACAGCTGAGCCCATGACATCAAATCCCTAATCCACAATGTCAACCTGCACAAATAAATAGCAGATGGGAGCACAAAGAGGCTGAACACACTTTCAACAATACTTACTCAAAGGTGAAGAAAAGTCCACAAGTCACTAGGATGAGGACAAGGGTGAGGTAAAAAACCCCTGTCTGCTTGGCCATCATAATCCTCCCATTGCAGTAAAATTTATTCCGACCTGGGAAAGACTCCCACTTCCTCTTCTTTGGTGTCCTTTTCTTGTAAGGGGTCTCCATTGGTGTGGAGCTGCGAGTGCTTATTTGGCTGTACTCGCAGTCTCTCATGGACTCAGATACCCCGAGATGCATCAATCGCTGATTAAAAGCCCCACAGCTGAATAAATCCCGGGGCAGATGAGCCTCTGTGGAGAGAATAAACCAATTCAGTTTAGCAGACAGGCTAACTTCCCAACTTTTTTTTCAGACAAGTGCCTGGGTGTGTGTAACTTGAAAAGTTTGTGAAAAGTGCAAGACACACTTCCTGTTATTAACAATATCTAGCCAACGCTCACACTACATTTATGTAGCTTTTTAAATACACACTTAGACTCCAGTTAATTCTGTAAAGCGACAAATAAAGTGAGTACGGCAAGTTTAGCTAATCTAACGTTAGCTAACATGGCAAATAACTTCACTAGCAGCTCACACATAATATAGCTTAACGCCTTTGTTAGCAAGCAACCTGGTTAGCATATTCAGCAACTGAAGCTAGCAAGTTGGTAAAATGACTGGTAAGTAAATGTTAGCGCGTTGGCCAACTTGTGCAATTAAGGGCTAGCTCACTGGCCACTCACTTCACCCACACGCTTTGACTCGGCTATTTTGCTTTGGACTCTCCCACTCAAGGGGAGCTAAATTAAGGATTGAGTGTGCTCTTCGGCGGCGCTGTCAACCACATAACGTTACAGACACCACGGCTTCACATCCCGGCTGTATTTTTCTGCTCTGCCTGCTGAAGCGACAGTTGAAGGGCTGCCTTACCAAAGGAAAGTAACGCTGGTCGTCGTGTTGGGGTGTTGTCACGTAGCTATTCCTTTCGTTATCCAGGTTTGTTACGAGCCGACGACAAAGCGAAGAACACCATTTTTAGAAGTTTAGAGGTAAAAAAAAAACGAGTTTGTAATTGGCACCTCGTCGCCGAAGAAGAACTTCGTTGAAAAAGGGGACGGGGAATCCAGAGAAAGACCACACGACGGGGTGCTCTCAGACGAGCTCCAGCATTCTGACTGGCGCTCAGGAAGACACTACGAGTCTTTGCGCACAACACGAACCAAGCAGGACCTTATAGCCATATGCCCAAGTGTTTCACAGCAACAATCGGCGAATAATCATCAGAAATCTTAACCATTCAGCCAACTATTCGGGGGGGGGAAAAGTTGCAGCATTCCCCAAGAAGCGTGCAGACAGGCCAGTCGGCAACCCTCCGCTCACATTGTGTCCCTATCCACACACACAGTGCTGCCACCCTCGCAAACAACAAACATCAACATGGGAGCAGAGCAGAGCCTCCCAGCCTGCTCCTCCCCCTCCAACCCAGGCTGAAGTCACTACTGAGGAGGTGCAAAGGGAGGACGGGCTGTTAAAGGGGTTCCCAAACCGTGGTCCAGGGACCTCCAGGCGTCCGTTATGGGGTCCCTACTAGCAGGGGCGTGTCCAGGGAGAGGCCTGGGGTGACCTGGGGTTTACTGTAGTCAGAGACCCAACATCATGCATGAGTGCACTCCTGCAAGTTAAGGAAGCTTTTTATTTATGCTTTTGATCTTGCTTGATAATTACTATTTCAAAAAGGCTAAACTAAGGCCAGCTGCTTGCTCTGTTCACTGACATTTGTAAACTGATAAGCTAGAAATGGGAATTAATTATACTTTAACAGCCTGCTGCTAAAACGGGGGTTAAGTGGTAAATATTCTGTATTTTTCTTACTGTCAACAAATCCCACGAAAAGACCAAAACCAACAATGAATTGACCCTACTAACAGGTAGGGTGCCATAGACCTACATTGTTGTCACAAAACTATTAAAAACACATGAATGAGCCAGACCGTTAAATCTTTAGAATTTAGAAAAATATATTTTTTTAAAAATTAGAAAATAATCCCCAACAAACATACTATTTACTCCTGTTTGTTTTATAAAAATTATTATTATTATTTTAATTTTCATTGATAGCCGACACAAGAGAGTTGACTGGAATTGAGAGGAGATGGAGGTGGGAATGACATGCACGAAAGGTCCCTGGCTGGATGCTGTGGTCCATGGTCAGCACCCCCAATCCCTAGGCCACGAGGGCGCCCCCCCCCTAGTTACGCCTGTTTGAGCAAGTTTGCCTAAAACTAAAGTGGCTAGCTGTCTAAGGAAATTACTGAGCCTTTTTAAAAAATGAAATGATATACTCACCTGTTTTTAAAGAGTTATGAGTTCAGTAGTAACGAATGGAAATGGGCTAAGAACCACAGATGGTCTTGAAAAGTCAGAAAGTATTTAGAGATGGACCATAGGCTGTATATAAAGATGGACGACGCGTCTCTATTTCCTCCTACTGTACAAAAATCAAAGTCAAAATATCCTGGATACGGGTGCTGCCATCTCACGCTGGTGATGTCATTTGGAGCCAGAGTCTGCACAGTAGTCATCGAAGGTCCTGCCTGAACCAATCACGAGCCTAGTCACCGTTGTCAATCATTGATGTCTCAACCCCTTAGCATCAAATAACTAATTAAATCAGAAAAATTAATACTTGAACATACATCAGCGTGATTAAAAACGACCTAAAATGACAGAAACCATCTTTGGAAAAATTCATTTGACGTGTACTTTGATTTTTCAATTTGGCCCATGTCCCATCCGCTAACATGGAGGGGGCGGGATTTATGACCTATACTGCAGCTAGCCACCAGGGGGTGATAGAGATGTTTTGGCTTCACTTTTGCATGCTGGGAACTGTCATGTCATCTGTCTTTATGTACAGTCTATGAAATGGACTCAGAGATGCTTGTCCCAGTGGTCAACTGCGGTAATGCTACAAGAAATTCCTTGCAGCCCAAAAATGATTTCCTGCATAGACTACTATTACAGGACACCTCGAACTGCAAACAAGGTCAACTAATATAGTTTGTATTTTGTTTGTATTGTAATGTTTGTGAAACTTTCCCAGAGGCAAGAAAAGCTACTTTTATGTGTGCAACATCATGTCGGTTAAATGTCTACGAAAGTGGTGTGCAGGGCCAGGGAAAGAGACACTAATGCAATACGTGAAGTGAGGGAAGCAAAAAAGGTGCACGTGTCATCTTGAAGTACAGCATCCAGTTCTTTTAATACATCCATGCTCTGTACCCCCTGATAAACTAGTGTGGAACTGCCCCTGATCCATTATTATTATAGGTGAGTTGCCCCATTTATTGCCCTCTTCTCAGATGCAGAAAACACTTCTTCAGTAATGTTCCCTTCCACAACAGGAAGCACAGTTATTGAATCAATCAACATGATTCAGGAACATGATAAAATGAGAGACTGACAAAACAAACATCATCATTTACAGTAAATCATCTAATGAATGGGGGACTACCAATCATATTAACTTTGTTTCTATTGAAAACAGACATGCCGTGATGTCGCCACAGAGCTTGTGCCCTGCTTCCATACCAAGTACAGTTCTCTGATGATGCCATTTCCTGTTCAGCCCGCATTAGTCCAGACCAGCCTACAGTTCCTCTGTCATCTGTCCTCCTCTTGACACCTACACACACACACACACACACACACACACACACACACACACACACACACACACACACACACACACACACACACCTCCTCATGTTAGCTCTGAAGTCACCTGAGCGGTTTAGCTCATTCACTCCCACAATAGCCGTACAATTATCCACTTTCTCTGAAAAGAAGTCTGGCTGCATTTCATGTAATGTGATGAGAGGACTTAACTGTTCAGAATCTAACATCATGCAGAGAAAAGAACATTTATTCTCACTGCACTTTTTTTAAAGTTCTGTCAATGCATTTGTTGTATGAAAGTAAGATTTGGCATTCAAAGATTAGACATGAAACATCATCACCCCTCTGACACACTCATAAAAACTACATTACTTCATGCACAGAGTTGGCTGACGATATATAGTATTTCTAAGGAAGTGGTCATGCGTACGGTACTGTGAGTTGTCCCCATTAAAGCTTGTGTCATGCATCCGCAAATTTACAGAGAGCATGATTGGCTGGGCTGCTGGCCATGTGAAGCCATCATGTAAGTGCCAGATGTTTTGCTTAATCTGTTGGAAAGCTGTGGGGTCCCCCGGACTAATTCCTTAACTGTGGGGCTCATTAAGCAATGTGCTGACATATGGCTGAAGCTGTGTTTGTGTTGGGAAATGGGTGGACACGATAGGGCCTTTGAGTCCGAATCCAAGAACAACACGGGCATGAATAACATCCTGCCAAGATCTCATCCAGGCAATATTGTTTTGTTTAGGAAGCTGGAAAGGATGAAAGAACACAGTGACATCAAAGCTTCTTCAAGAGTCCAATGTACTCTCTATAGCCACAGTTATTGTATACGGTCTGACTTGGTAAACATGCAAACACACAGTTCACACCACCACCACCACACACTTATTGTAACACATCCCTGGAAAGGTCAGAGCAGTTCCTTTTGTTTTCACCCAATACTCATTCATCTACCTACGTTAGCGGTGAGAGGCAGCAGGGCAGGGTACCCAGGCCAGCTGTAGCCAATGACGGGCCTGGCTTCCTCTCAGCGACCACATCCATCCATCCTTTCAGAGCTCGATGACTCAGCTTCTCAGAGGCACAGGAGTGTGGGAGGTTTTCTCCTGTGGTTGGCTGCCTACATGAAACGCATCCTCCATCACCAAAAAAGTACAGCAACCCACTTTCCATCCAAGCTCTAAATGACAGGCTAAAATTGAAAACCATCAGAGCTATGTAAGGCTCTGTTTATAATGTGCAGGTGCATACATCTAACAACAATAAAGCTACAGTTACGATGCCACAACATAACCAAAAGCATATCAATCATTTCTTCCTCCGCAGAAACATGCATTAGTTCAAAGTCAATCAGGCGATTAACCACCTCTCAGTCATGCTGTAATTAGTTTTAAGGTGTCGGTAAGATTTTAATAAGATGAAGATGAGTGATCGTACCTCTCTGCAGCCAAGCAACCCAGCTAACAATCATTCTTTGAAACCCAACCGTGTTGTCAACCTCAGAAATGCTATTACTGAAGGCACCTTAAAATAGGACCTGATATTATGCCCACATTCCCCCTGGCAAAGGAAAGAAGTCAAATTCCAATGAAAGAGGAAGTAACAATTCTGGGGAAAAACAAACTGAGGACTCTATTCAAAGACAAAATAAACAGAAAGTAGGAGAATAATGAAGAGTAAGGGATGCTATCAGACTCAGTATGATCCACAGTGAATGAAGCCTTTGTAGCTGTGCTACAAAATGAGTTGTTGGCAGTTGGAGTCTTTACGTCTGCTTTTAAATACAATTCCTATCTGATGTCTGTGTTAACACTCGCAACAACTTGCATACCTTCATTAAAAGAGAGACCCATGAGCATGGGGTCAAACAGCTACCTGCAACGGGTTTAAATAAAATAAATAATAATAATGAATACTAGACTGGAGATTTGTGAACTGTAAATAGTTTGTAAAGTGAATGTGAAACTACAAGTGTGCTACTCATTTATCATAATAATATCATCTCTGATTTGATGTTGGGAAAACTCTAAGTAGGGATTAGTAGCATGGCCAAAATATCTAAAATTGTGGATAAAGCTGCAGTTGTTGAAGGCCAAATATAATCCAATCATGGGATTTGAATCAAAAGTAAAAAAGAAAAATTGATATGAGAGGAAAGTCCCTGTCTTTAGAAATGCTTAAATTCACTGAAGTGCATAAATAGCAGGTCAAAGCTTACAACAGTTTAACATGCAGATATGTAACATGTTGAGATCTCAGTGCAGAAGGGGGACTAACATGAGCTCACCTGGCACAAAGAAAAAATGACACACTCAGTAGACCCTGAATACAACAGAGAGAGCATGCAGTAAAATGTGTTAATTTACCATTATGTACAATAACCAAAGATGAAAGGAGAAACATAACAGAGAGCAAGACAAACAAAATCACAAACTTAAAAAAAAATCCCTCATGTACTCTAGGGATACAGCATGGTACTCAGGTTTAAAACAGAGCTGGTACAGAGCCTGTAGTGGTCTTCTTCAACCCTCTGTAATGCCCAGAGTTCAGATTCTGTGACCAAGTGTCCATGCTCTGGGACATGGTTAGGAAGTGGGAGGGGTAAAATCACCCGTGTTGATGCTTCTCATGAGAGCAGTAGGCCTTTTTCACAGAAGACATTTTGACATGTCACAGTAGGAAAAACACAGGTGTAAATAATACATTTAATGATGGCTGAATTCCATTTAGCTGCTTCAGTTTCAGGGTACTGGTATTGTGCATGCTGGCTCACTGTCACACTGTCGTGGCTTACTTACTTGAATAGAACAGAGACATCTTTAATGTTATTAGTAACACCTGTGCTTTTCCTACTGTGACAAGTCAAAAAGGTCTATGATATATGTCTGCATGTGCACTATTGACCCTTATTCTATTGAATACAATGCAGACAAGACATGTAGTTATCATCTGCAGAAAGGTCTGCCAGTGGGGCCTGGTAACAGGCATCCCTCACTTTTTCACAATAGCCCTTTCTAAAATTTGAAATTTGTCTTGGGCTTAGGTTATGTCCTTCCAGAATACAAGAACACGAGCGGCTTAAGAGTTGGGTGGTACAGGGCTGCGAGGAGTAAGGGTACTTACCACTGTACATGCTGAGAATGGTGGTAGAAAGGTCATTGACCTCTTTCTTATTGAGGAAATTATGAAAACTGATGCTCTTAGTGGAGCTGTTCAAATTGAGTTTGGGGTCCCACAAGTACAATAAGTACTCACAGGTACTTAATTTTTCATTGGACCCAGACCTCAACATGGACACATCAACAATATAGCAGTATCATGTGACCAGCAAATGGGTTAACCATATCATTTTTACATTCCTTTTTATCTGCCTACATATTGTACAAAGGAGCTGCACTTCATGCTTCTAATGCCCCTACTTTACAGTATAATAGGGATTCAAAACTGACTAAGGGGAGACTATTAATATCAGCTAGGGGTGTCACGGAGTTTAATCACAGTCAACAGAGTCTCTAAACAGGAGGGATGATTGTGTACCTGCAGTGCCCTCAGAAATTCATCAACCTGGACATGACACTGGGAACTTATTTTGATCTATTTATAAATGTAAACTCCTACAGAAATGATTTTCACTGCCATACATCAAACTTGTGTCCTTCTGTGGCTATCTGCTCAGTCTCACAGTGTAACTGAGGGGTGGAATTGCTTGTAAGTTTCACATTGCAGAGAATCACAGAGAATTGCTGCAATATCACTTTGTTTTGTCCTGAATGCAAATGGCTCCACCTCCTCATCCACTCATCACCACTTCCTCTTACTATTCCCAGACTGGGTTCATGGATGGAAAACATTCTGAATATACATCAGAGACCTTTGAAGTGATACCTGAATAGCGGCCATCTTTATCTTTAAGCTGAAATATTTGAACTCAAGCAAACACTGTGATCAGACAGAAAACAATCAGGTCCTCTTATCGTGTCCTCTGGACTCTTACGTGTTGCAGCATTTCAGTCATTGTATAATTTCATCGTAAGGCCGGAGGAGTCAGCTGTGTCTGTGATCAAATTATTTTGAATGAAATCAATAACAGGCAGTCCATGTAAGCAGTTGATGTTTGTTTTATTGGCCTAAGATTGTCTGGACATAATGCAACGTCTCCGGTGCTTAACGATGTTCATTGTACATTTATTTGTGACATGTGCAGCACAGAGTATAAATGTGTATACTGAATAAAAGAGAGACATGGAGTCATACGAAAAAAGGCAAATCTTACAATGAGCTTTCAGGACATTTTGAAGGTTCTTTTTCACACGTTTTCTTTTAGAGAATTATCTAGATTCAAAAATATGCCCATTGACATGAATGGAGGACAGTAACGAACAGAAATGTGTTCAGTTTTCTTAAGTGTCCTCGCCTAGATATCCTCTCACCCTGGCACTTCCACGTTTGATTACCAAAGCGATTGTTTTCTCAGCTATAATACAATGCATACAGGAATTTTTACATTGAAACATCAGTTACATCTGCCATGTTGAAATATTTGACCCCATTAACAAAATATGTATAATAACAATAACAAATTTTACCAACAATAAAAGCATTTGTTATAATAGTCAGAAAGTCCCATCTCTTGCTATGCTTGACTGAGACTGAAGGAATCATGTGCATCCATTGTACGGTTTATATACACAGTGATGAAAAAATACAGACATAACACAAGTGCTTAGGAAACACAAAGTTCATCTGTGAAAGTCGTTGAGGCTATGACTGATAAATTAGACACTTCTTTTGACAGACGCTCTTCTCTCATGTTGATTGGCTGGTGCAATGCTGCCTCCTTATGGCCTAAAGCACATACTGCAGATGTCTTTAAAGATTTACATCTTCTTCTTGTTCTTAAAAAGGGACAACTTGCTCTAGTCCTATTGCACAATTTATCTTCCAGCGATGGAGACATATACATTTCAATTTAAAAAGTCAGTGTTTTTTTTCCCCCACAAGTGTTGGCAAAAAAGTTCAAACTACTGTACAGTGTCACATTTTAAATAAATACTCTCCATTAACAAAATGTTGATGAGTATATTAGCATTTATAAAACTGAAAAACATCTCAACGACTCATCGACTCAAAAGGAACCCACGTAATTCAGCACCAAAATCTGGTGGCAGCTTTGGCTGAAAAAGTAAACAAACAAAAACAATGCCAAACAAAATATCAAACGTAGCAATCCAACACCAGCAGGTATTAAATATTTGTATTAAAATGAGCTTTCAAATCCCAAACCCACTTTTTTAGCAGGGCCCAGAAGCTATACATATATAGAGATATTTTGTTTATGTGGATATTTCTTTTAAAAAAAACAAACATTTTCTGTCATTTTGATAAATAAAAATAGAAAACCACAGAAATATCTTGTCCGCCTTAGCGTCTACCGTGCGAGTCCTGCCTCTCCTCTTGTCATGATTTCCCTAAGTGAAAGAGAACTTGGCAAATAATAGCCACCACTCCTGCGTTGAGCACCGAGGAAATGGAGATGTCTAATAATCTGCTTTCATACAGCACAAACTCTCTCTTGTTCTCCTCCACTTTAGCCATAGCCAACAGGCCTTTAGCTGCTCTGCACATCATGTTTATGCTAGGTGGGTCCATAGGGGGGTGCCCCATGTGCAGCAAGCTGTGAGGGTTCTGCTGGTACTGTGCCATGCTAACACCATCCTCCAAGAAGCCTACCAAGTTACCCACACTGCCCTTCTGCATGGCTATTGCACGTGCCGCGGTGGTGTCTCCTTGTGCCAGGTGGGAGAGAACAGCCACTGCCATCTCCCTGTACACCTGGGCCTTCCTTTGACCCACGTAGCGGACCAAGACAGTGAAGAGTTTCTCCTGTCGGCTGAAAGGCGGCGTAGCTAGCAGGAGGTCAATGTTGTCGCCCAGGATGCTCAGCTTGCAGAGGCACTCCAGCACCAGCCTCTGGGGAGTGAGCTGGGAGTGGGGTGCTGCTGATGGGAAGGGGTCCTGGGCTTCAGCTGAAGGGCACACCATCCAGTGGAGAAGGCCATCCAAGATGGGGAGGCAGATGGTGTCTGGATAGGTGGAGAGATCCAGCTGACCCGAGATGTTGGCCAGAGTGACCATGGCATTCTCCCTGAGCAGACTCAGACACTCCCACCACCACTCCTCTTTGTTACTCGACAGCCCCTGCTCCTGCTGCTCATCTCTCTGGTAGCTAGGGGGCGACCTGTTCCTCTCCGGGTGCTGGTGGTGGAGCAGGAGCAGCCGGCCCAGGAGAAGAACCAGAGCAGGGTGGTGCGACATATCTAAGTCGTTCCCCGGGATAAAGGACAGGCTCCGGACGATGTTGGAGACGCAGAGGCACCGCTTGGCCAGTGAGTCCTGCCAGGCAGAGGTTGTGGAGAGCGGAGCCTCATCCAGGCAGCGCGGCTCATCTTCCAGCAAGGTGATGTGGTCCTGCTCCCCATCCAGATGCACCCTGAAGGGGTAGGATGGCAGGGAGCGTGCAGGGTGGGCAAAAGAAAGTGCGTCAACCCGAGCACACAGAACATCATCAATAGTAGCAGTGATATGTTTCAGTGCTTGCTTTTTCCCATCGTCCACCTTGTTTTCCTCTTTGTTTTCTTTTCTTGTCTTTCCATCTGCCCTGGCAGGCGGTCCACTCCGTGGTTCAAATTGCGTTTGGATGTGTGCGGTGGAATCGCCTCCACCAGCCTGCCAGTGTAGCAACCCGCTTGTGAACTCAGTGACGTAACCTAAGTGATCTGTCATGTCTTCAATCAGGTCCTCTTTGTGGACAATCTTGATGGGGAGCTTATCATATTTACTGGCTTGTTTAGGTTTAGGTTCCAGCTCTGCAGCAGGCTGGTCTACACATTCCTTTTTACTCTCTGCTCCTTTTTCACTCTCTTCCTCTTCTTTCCCCTCGTTCTCTCTGTCCTCTTCATTCTTGTCCTCCTTCTTTATGCTAACCTCAGACTCCTCCTTCTCACCGTTCACCTCAGCTGACTCTGGCTCTGCAGCGACGGGCAGAGCTTCCTCCATGATGCCCCCTGCTTGCTCCACCTGCATCTCTGCTGCTGGAGCGGACTCAGGTTCAGGCTGGACAGCAGAATCTGTTTCCTGGTCGGGAATGGCTTCTTGTCTCTGGTTAGCAGTAGGGTCCAAAAGGCTTTTCTGAGCCACAGTCCCCACCTCAAACTCTTCCAGGATGCCAAAGATCTCGATCAGGCAACGGCGGAAGTACTCCACAATCAGCTCGAGGAATCCAGGCAACTGGTCAGACAAAGATCAGACTAATCAGTCAGCAACTTAAGCAGAAGGAAATCAGACACGTGTTGCCAAGTAGTCCCAGATGGTGAATGCAAGCCAAGGTTTACTATATAGGCAGAGCGTTTCACATTTTTGCACTACATTAACTAGTCAGAATGGCATAATGGTCACCTGAATGTTTTCCCTTCACTGAACTTTATAAATCATTACTACAACAGAAAAGGTTCATCTGGAATATCAGGTTTAAAGAGACACACTGTATGTCATACTGCCACAGCATGCTCTAGTGGGCTAAATGAGTCCGTTCTGTCAGTCAGCAGTGAGGGGTAGTCGTGAAATTGGTTTTACCTGGGAGAGGTTAAAGGAGGCCACTGTGCTGTCATCGTACAGCAGGATGTTGATGGTGTCTAGAGCCCATGTGCTCTCTGCCAGCAGGCCAGACTTCAGAGACATCATCACGCGCCAGGCCTCAGGCGTTCCTGGGATTAAAACAGTGGGATTTTTGGAACCAGGAAGAAAAAAAAAACGGTGCTCAGACAGTGTCCAAATGATAAAAGGGACAGTGAACAGAGTAGATCATTGTATGATCCTTTCATAAAATTGACCTCATGTTGTGCTAGTTGTACCTGAAAATTAGGTTTAGCTGAGTAAAATGAGTGTTTTTTAGAGCATGAAAATAACATAAATCTACAACTAGAATTAAACAATCAGTAATGCATCTTCCAAAGAGCCTAACCAACCCATCCACCTATTCAAAATCATAATTAATTAAATAATGGGATTCCATCTCACCAGTGTCCTTGGAGGTAAGCTTGCGTCGGGGCTTGAGAATCGTCATGGTGGCCTCGATTGATCCTGGTGGGTAATTGAGGTCCCGCCTCAGGTTGGGAGGAAACTGACCAAGGGGTCCACTGCCCTGTGGGCCCATCATGGCCATCCCAGGCTTAGGCATCTTCATAGGTGACATGAACGGTCCTTTGCTGGGTGACATCCTAGAGTCCATGGAGCGCTGGAAGGCCCCTGGGCTGGGTGCTCTGGGCAGGTGGTTCGCCATGGATGGAGAGTTGGAATAAGAAGATGGCTGGCGTGAAGACAGGGGAGGCATGCCACCTGATGATGACATGTAGGGAGACTGACGGTGCCACTGCTCCTGCCCGGGCCGCCCGTCCATGTCTTCTCTACCGATTGAGCCATAAGGTGGCATTTGTGATGGCGGCCCCTGTCTGTTGGGGTAGGGATAGCTGAGGTCTGTCCTGGATGGCCACATGTTGGGGCCATCGTTAGCATGGTTAGGAGTGGGCCCCCCGCCCATCATACTGTGCTGGCTCTGACCTGAGGGGGCCATGCGGTCGCGGGGGTAGGGAAAGGGGAACTGTCCCTGAATCGGTCTGTGCTCAGGGCCTGAGTACCCACCACCGTAGTGGTTGTACATGTCCGGCTGCTGGTTGGCGTACTGCATGGCATACATGTCGCTCTCGTGTCTCTTGGGTGGGGGGCCATACATGCCGTCCATGGGCCGTTTGTAGCCCTGCTGAAGCAAGGGTGTAGATAGTTATTTTTATTAAAAGCACACAGCCGCGTTAGATTAATTCTCATCATTCCAGTGCTTGAGTAGAGTTATATAATAAAAATGATATAACATATATACATATAATATAATATAATAATAATATATATAAAACAACAAAATGATCCCAATTAAATCTGTTTGGGATTTTATATGGCTAATAGTAGATGCTTGCTAGAAGCTAGGAACTGCAGAAGTGTTGGACAGGGTTGTAAGATCACTGGATGTAAATGGATCCAGTTGTCTGGCATATATTTTGAGGCAGAGAATAGAATAGCCAATAAAAGTCTGCCAGTACCCTGCCACACCTACACCACTCAAAAATGAATGCCTTTGGAGGACAGGTTTTGAGTCCCTTGTGCAAATCTTTGTAGGCTTCTTTTTTTATACCTGTAAATATTGCATGTGCTAGGTTTCTGTGTATATTTGTTATTATCTGTGTTTTTACTCAGAGAGTATGCATGTGAGCCAAAGACCCGTTCCTACATTTGCCTGCAACTGTTGACAGTTTTGAGCTGAAGTTGACAGAACTGAGATGAGCTGAGGTGAGTACACGAGCATCAACAGATCAGTAGGAAGGATCACTGTGTGAGGCCCCAAAAGTGTCAATAATTTCCACTGTGCACTTAGAGGCAGAGATACAACATCTGCGGTGGACTTTATGGAATGGTTTTAACTCTGTTCAGAATGTTTCTAATATACGATATGATATAAATTTAAGTACTATTTCTAACCAAGACACTAAGAAAAAGTAATAACCCACACCACAATTAGTTAGATAACTAATTGTGGTGTGGGTTGTTGTGCACAGTCAATGGACCATTGATTAAGTCTATTCATGAACATGGTGACTGCTTAAACTAAGCAATTTAAAGTCTACTTTATGGAAATTAACAAAAGTATTTCACTCATAGTGAAATGCAAACAAGAAGCAACAAGGTGATAAAACAAAAACACTGTATTATTAGAAGAAACATATTACTCAGTATTAAACATGATCATTTATTAATACAATACATTATCTGTAGGGTGAACTGTGACTATCTTAGGACATTTCCTGTTAAAATTTGGTCTAACCTCATGATGTGCGCTGGGCATGTTCCTTCAATACAGGAAGTCACAGTGAACACTGTAAAACTACTGTATTTCCATAGAGATAAACAGTGCTGACTACATACAGATGAGCTCTCTCTCACCTGTTGCTGCGGGTACATCCCAGACGGATGCATCCCATAGGGCATGCCGGGATACTGCTGACTGTAGCCATCGTGTCTGAAACAGAGCAGACGGGTGAGGAGGAATTTATCACTCACTGATTGAAAAAAAGGATTAGCGAAGTTACATGAAGACATATCGTTTTGCTATTGCTTTGACTTTCTACACAAGTGTACTCTACCACACACACACACACACACACACACACACACACACACAGGTGCTGACCTCTGCTGTGAAGGGTATCTACTGGGAGAGTACATGCTGCCCTCACTGTTAGAAGGTCCCATGTTGTTCTGACTCCCAGGGGGACCCATGCTCCCCTCCATCCCCATGACATGGTCCGGTCTGAGGATCAAACAACAGGAGAGTCTTCATGTTTCTGACAGTACATCACTGACATAATAATCTGTTGTAAACATATATATATTTAGCTATCCCATACACTACTGGTGAATATTATCTGTGTTACTGACAATAGGACGGTACATACAATAAATAAAAATTCTACAGTAGGCCTTAGGGCTCATGTTAGGGAAATGTCAAAGAAATAATGAGATACTACAGGTTCACCCCCCTCTTCTGGTGATTTGTGCGCCTACCTCCTGTCATAGCCTGGCCCATATGGATACTGCGACCGTTGGCTCATGCTCAAAGCTGACGGGGGTCGACCATACATGTCCTGCATACCACCACTGGGCATCTGGGCTGGGATGTAAGGATCGGCTCCTGCCACTGTGAAGGAGGAGAGCAAATGAGCTAAATGCATCTCAGGTTATCTTACATAATAGTGACTGAATCTAGACAACATGAACAAAATGGAAAAGAAAACAGAGATTTTAACAGGCATTAAATAGCTAAAAAATAGTCTAACTATGAATGTCCTGGAAACATGAAACAGAGGCTTAAACTTGATCTTTTAAATGCACAAAGCATATTCTCTACCAACCACCAGGTGGCAGCATTCCTCTATGAATATTCACCACTCTCCCTGATTAAACCTATTGTTCTGAGGCGGCAACTGTTGTTATGCAGCTAACATCCCCCATATTACTCATTCAGGCTCCATTCTCTTCAGCCTTCAGAGGAGCCGCTATCCTTTATAAAACTACTGTTTGTTCTGAAAACTGAACCACATGAGTTGGTCAAAACAGGTGCTTCTCAGCAGGATGGGAAGGATGAAAGGTTGAAAACGAGGAGGATGAAAAGGACGAACAAAGTTAGGATGAGACGAAGGCTAAGCTACAAGAACATCAGACGGGGATGTGTGGCGTAACAAACAGTTCTCATCTCCTTTCATAGTTCTAGTAGTAAAACACATGCATCTGTCCTGATCTGAGACGACACGGTGACTAGACGATGAATTAGACCAACGAAACAGACGAAAGAACAATGGCTTTGGGATACATGAGTCATTTTGACAAAGAGCCATGTTTATCTAAAGTTTTAAGATGAAGTTTTAAATTGAAATATCTTCATTTAAAGGCTATGTGCAAGTTTATGTGACAATACAAAATAGTTCAAATGGTTATCTCGGTTAAGTCAAAATATTTGGTGGAATTGGGGAAACAGGTCTAAGTCTCGATGATTGGGGGAAAGGGTGTCACAGCATGTGCCTCACTCACTCTTCCTCATCCCGGCGAAGGGGTCCTTGGTGTCATACTGCATCCTCATCATCATGTCAGGCATGCCGAGGCCCTGCTGGTAAGGAGCTGAGGGGGGCAGGGAGGTAGCACGCTTCTGGAAGGCCGGGTCACTCACCTCTGAGAAGGGGTCCTGTACGCTCACACTGCTCCTGAACAAAGCAAGGAGGGAGGGACAGGGAGGAGAGAGGGGGGAGAAGGTGGAAGCTGTGTGAGAGGTAGAGACCATGGATTGCACACACTGAAAATATGGATATGATGTGTGCTGGGAGGGAGGTCTATTTAAATGCAATGCTTTTATCTTTGAAAAAAAATCAATTTTTGTGTTGTTGTGGTAGTAGTTTGCTGTCAGTGGTGCATTCAAAACATTACTTAAGAAAAAGTAAAGAAGTTAGCAGCAAAATGCACTTAAAGTATTAAAAGTAAAAGTACTCCTTATGCAAAATGACCCAGTCAGTGTGATATTATATTATTGGATTATTATTACAGATGCACTTTATGTTGTATCAGGTTAAAGTAAAGCTAATTTTAACGGCTTTATATAGGTATGTTAAGCAGGGAAATCTATAACAATGCATCATATTTTATTTACTTGATAATAATACTGTAGTTTGTATGTAAAACCTGTCAAATAAATGTCGTGGAGTAAAAAGTATAATGTAGCATAAAATACAAATACTCCACTACAGTACAAGCACCTCAAAAACTTAAGTAGAGTACTTCAGTAAATGTACAAAGTTACTTTCCACCACTATTGTTGTTGTTTTATTTTATTTGTGTCATCCATGCACATAAAAGTGTGGTAAACACTAACACTTGTTAGACAAGAATATAACTTCTCACACATAATATCACAAAGCAAACAAAGAACGCTGTCAACTCTCCCAACCTGCAAATAAAATCTGCCACAAAAAACAGGCTCCCACCTTCATAATCATACAACAAGAAATCAGCAGAGATGAAGGACATTTTACAAAAAAGCAAAAGCCTTAAATCATCATATAAAGAGCAACAAAACATAATGTGGATTTCATCTTTCGTCTATTTCTATGGATAATGGTAGTGTGTCTGAACATAACTGTGCACATAGAGATCTTTGCATTTTAGGTAAATCCTGCTTCACTACACTATAGTTGTTTTTTTATGAGACAATGTTCACAATTTAGGTTCATACCATACATCAACAGACAATCCAATTTGTGCTGACTGACATGAATATCACAATCTTTCATCAGGTTAATCAAGTAAATTAATCATAGAAAATAAAAGAGAAGTGGTAGAGGCAGTAACAGTATTAATACAAGTAGTAATAGTAGTACCAGTAACAGCAGCGGCAAAAGCAGCATCATCACTCGGAGAAGTAGCAGTACTGTAGTAGTAGTGTTAGTAGTGCAGTATGTCTGTGTGGTACCTGTTGGGGGGCAGTGGTGTGACCTGTCCCAGAGGCGTAGTGGCAGGTGTGGGGGGTTTCAGATCCCCTGCTGCCTCTGCTGTAGAGCTGCTGCCAGAGGACTGGGGCGTCTGTGGGCCTTGGAGGGAGCCACCTGAATTAGCTGGAAGACACAAGTATCCTTCTTATTATTATCATAGCTAGATGATGGAGGAAATTCACAGGAAAAACTGTAACACATTCAGACCGCAGGGCTCTTCCATGTCTTCAGATATGATCTTGAAGCTGGTTTGAGTTAGAATGGCCATAGTGGGCTTTTTCGCTGCAGCGAGGTGCTGTATTAGAGAGATAACTTTGGACTTAGGGCCAAAGCACTAACTGTGATGCCCTACATGAGAACTGAGCTCGAGCAAACAGCTCACATGAGGGCAGAGAATATGTAGGGACTGCTTAAGAGGAAGAGGAGAAGGGAAATGAGGCAGGAGGAGAGGACACAGCAGAGAGAAGGGAAGGATTTCTCAGATGGGAATTGCCCACTTGGGCGGTCGCAGCACAGCTCTTTATTTGGAAGCTGTTTGAAGATGGTTTAGCTGGCTTTTTTTAGGTGTGCCATGGACTTGATGAGGGCTTCATGTGGAGGGCTAAGCTGGGGGGCACAGATGTATTTAAAATATAGTGTATATCTACCATTAGTGTACTGGGTAAAATCAAATTATGTGCAAGCAAATACTTCAGCAAACACCCCTTACGCATAAGTGAGGAGCTTGTGAAAGCGTGTGCTTGTGACCTCCTCCTAGAAAAAAATACATTCCCTCAAACTGGGGTTAAAATTGGGTTAGTGTGCTCTCTTGTTATGACACCATTTCTGTGAATTTCTCAGTTCAGATGAATAGAAAATTCTAAGAGTAGCGAGCTACAAGAGCCCACTGCACAAAGAAGCCCCAACCAGATAAAACCAAGGGATACAAATTCCCAGAAGCGGGTTGTACGGAAAATGTGAACTGTTCCGGCTAAAAGATGACAAAGACTGACAAAGAGAGAATATGAAAGTATTCTAATGAGCATTTAGCGTAAGAAGACACTCCCTGGAATAGCCTCAGTGGCCTCTCCCTGCACCGCACGTTTCCACAGGAAAAGAAAGAAAGACTTAAGCTTTAAAAATTCATGCTAATTCTGAATTATTCAATGATACCCCCTGCCTCTACATCACAGGAGAAAGAGATAGAGGGAGACAGGGAGAGAGAGATGGTTATCCCATGATGATGAGCAGAGGTAGGAGAGAGGGCAAAGAAGGGGCAGTGAGCATTAGGGATTCTTCACTTCCTGGGATATCCCCGCTTCAGATAAACATGAACACACACACACACGCACAACACGGAGACGTGCAAACAACGGTGGGGTTAGCCAAGGTTAAGAGGTTCACCATTCCTCAAGAGCAGACGGGCACAGACAGACAGATACATAATACCGAGAGGTGGGGGCACGAAGATGGAGGGGAGGTAGAGGAGTGCGTGAACTCAAGTGCCCTCTGCTCCACATTTAGAGGGAGAAAATAATGACAGAGGAGGCAATGAGGAAACGGTGTGTGTGTGTGTGTGTGTGTGTCAGCGGGTGACATAATCCAGAGGGGTGGTAGTGGTTAAGGGGTGGGGGGGAGTCAGTCAGCCGAGCCAGTTTTGTGAATGAAAGGTGACGGCGAGGTCGAGTTTGTTTATGTTCTACATTCCAGTCCTCATTAATCACCCCCCCCCCCACCACTACTACTACTACTACTACACACACACACCTTCTCCACCTCAATACCCCCTTCAGCCAGCTGGACAAGCTCCCTCAGTGACATCATTGGACTGTCAGTCTATATATAGGCTGGCAGGGTGTCAGTAGGGCAGTTTGCACTTTGGAGCAGGAAGGCATATGAAGTAGAACGAGACAGAAGTATAAAAGGGACATCGACGGGATTTTTTCCTTTTAACTTGTGAACATGAGGTATTCAGCACTTTACCCCAAACAGCCAAAGTTTTAGAATTGGGGTGTGCAAGTAATAAAAACCTCGACGCTTGCTTCTGTGTTAAAGACAAACCACAACAAAGGTCCCTCTTTCAAATAATTTTGTCTTAAATTCCTATTTATTTTTAACATTATTAACATATGTATTAAATTCACTTGAATAATACATCACAATCATCAAGAACATGACGCATTGCAACAAGCAAGCAAGTGTATTTAGATTGGAAGTAAAAACAGTTCACCCTATTTGGCAGATTGTTTTTATTAATTGAAAATTGTGTAGTAATTTAAATGTACTCTTAATCCAGTTTATGGTTTAACTAATTGGGTTTTATTTTCGTAGCTTTGGCCATCATTTGTATCGATTATGTTAATATTGGAATATCTGGGAACAAGGCTACACTGCTGTCAGATGACGAGTCAACAGCAGCCAGATTATCTTTACCAGTTTTTTTTTTTTTTGGGGTGGGGTGGGGGTGGGGGGGGTGTAAAACCGAAAGTGAGTGCACCCGAAATGTCAGTAATAATTAGGGTTGAACGTTTTCCCGTGATTTAAAGGTTATTACTTCGCAGGAATATCTTTCCCCTGGTTTCCCAGCATATCTCGGCATAAAAGAAGTTTGATTTTAAAAGCAGCACTGCAGACAATTTGTCATAAAATGAAGTTTACTCTTATTTTTTAATGTTGTTCTTTCATAACCTTTAAATTACGTGGTAATACTTTTAGTAGAACAACAATTCCCCTTAAAACTACACTATCTTTGAGGTGGAGAAATCACAATGCCAACAATGCCGATTCATTTGGTTGATTCAACCATAGTAATAATCCCTCATCGCATAGGTCATGGCTGATTCTTTCACGGCTACAGTAAGTACATTAGCTCAAAATTGAACCAGTAAACTGTGCTGGAGGTTTACAACAGACAATTTGGGTAATAATTTCAATTTGCCTTTGTTTACTCTTTTAAAGAAGTTTAGCTAACTTTGGGATTTACTAAAAACATGTCTGATAGTCTGACTGCATGTGTTTCTTTCCCCGTTGGACTTCTTCTAAGCAATGTCGTTGGGTTCCCAGATCTCAGCAGTTATCTTGGTGAGTACAATGTTAGGAGTGACGGCCAAAACTATGAAAATAGACCCAAGTAATAATAAACCTGAATTACGCTTCAAAATAGGTATGTTTAAAATGCATTATAGAATACTTTGTAGAGGAAGCTTTTTGGTCCTATCTAACATCAGTAGCTGTAATACTAGCTTCTCACATATGCAGGTGATATACAGGTGATGCAGGAGATATTACTTCACACAAGTGTTTTACAGCTTAATGCTGCATCTCCAAAAGGCGGTCCAAACATCACAAGTATTGACCTTTTCATATTTCCCAATATAGACGCTATCTCTGATTATGTGTATCCCATCAGCTGATGTGGGCAAAATGAGATTCTGTGAAATTGACCTGGTTAGATCCCCTTGAATAGGCTGAATTATGAATTATAAAGTGTTATGAGCGAGAGGGAACATGAACTCATTCATACGTTTATATATATATATATATATATATATATATATGTACGTGTGTGGCTCATGTGTACTGTATGTATGTATGTATGTATGTATGTGTGTGTGCATGTGTGTGTTTCCAAATGCAGGCATGTGCTCTTTTCCACCCACCAAGAAAAGCATTCTGCAGTGTCTCAGGCAGGTGAAGTGCTCTGATGTTCTATTTAAAAGCCAGGGTCACTTTTCTCATCTCCGCTGCAAATTAGAGACGTGACCTCACTGCTCTATAACGCTCCGACTATTTCTCTCTCCTCTGCTGATCCTCACGTCATAATTGTGCACAGAGACGTGCAGTGTGCACAGGTGAGATACACAAACAAAAAGCACCCTTTTTGTTATGGTGCTGCACCAGAACAATATTATTTAACCTCTAAAGCACCGTAATCAAATAAAGGTGAGTCCCGAGTTTGAGGTACAAATGGTGACGTATGTCATAGCTCACCTTTATTAGACTGAGAATTATCTCATCAAAACAGTGTTCATGTTCACTCATCTCTCTTGGGTTTTAAGGTCTGTTCATGTATTCATGTTGCAGTCTTGTATGTTATTTTTAATAACAATGTTGCACTCACTTGCTGGTCACTGTAAGTTGTTAAAGGGTTCAGTTCAGCCAAATAACAAAAAAAAACAACACTTTCTCTCTTACCTCTAGCGGGATTTGCCATGTAGATTTGTAATTTGCAAATGCTGTGAGAACCACAAGTGCAATCACATTCATCTCAATTGTATTTGGGTGAAAATCTCACATCAGGTAAAAACAAAACTACCTACATGGATAAATGCCACTACAGGTAGGCAAAAAATATGTTGTAATTTGGGTAAACTGACCCTTTAACAATCAGCGCCCAACCTTAAATGTTTCTTATGGTAAGTGGGTTAATGAACTCATCACTTTTTGGAGTATAATGTATTTTTTTAAACTTCACAGATTTGTTGTTCTTTGTACAGTATCTAACCTTTATATCAGTGCAATGTTTCAATTATCTGTGAAATAAGGACATTAGACATAAAAAAACAAATAAACATGACACTCATGACATCTCCCTTTTCATATTTCTTAAAATATCCGGGAAAAAATCTGGAAATGGAAGTCTGTTGTTGGTCTTCTAATGCACTCTCTGGCGGCCATATTGGAGGTCAACGGCTCTGAACTGTCAGCAGTGTTGGATAGACGTGATTAATTTATGTTAATTAGAGCGTAACCATGCTGACTTTGGCAAGTTTGGCTAATTCATGTAATGTGCACAGCAGCTAACATAAGATAGCTGGGACTAATAACATTGCCTTTTATTTCATTGCTAAATTAACCTCATAGCTAATTATCTACAAAAACAAATGCATCTGTTTGTTTAGGCCAAATGAGTGGACTCTTTTGCAATTGCAACTTTGTCCGTCATCAAAACCTACACTGGGGAACAAATTTACACAACCTGCGAATTCATCTTTTCTATGAGTCTGCACATGCTACGAACATTTCTGCCAGCTCCCAGTCCTCCAAGATGCTAGCGTGGCAGCTACCTTCACTAGGAAGTATCTGACTCAGCTGCAAAGCCTTTATTGTGGTGATGTTGTATGCAACATTGCCAAGAATCCAGATCACTGTTCCTCTGATGATTCCTGACACCTGTAGTTTGATCAGTAGCACCTGTTGTTTGGCTGCAGACAGATGGGAGAGTGAAGTTGTGGAAAAAGCCAGCGAACCGGTCTGTTATCAGGCCTTACCAGGTGAGGGTGGCTGGATCTTGACCTGCTTCCTGCTGTCCCCTCCAGCCATGCTGCTGCTGCTGCTGCTGTCTGCCGGTGGCTCTTCTCCCCTCTCCATCTTGCACTCATAGGCAAACAGATACTGGATGTACTGCTTCTTGAGCGAGCTGGCGGAGCTACTGGACGTACCCACGTTCAGGTTGGTGGACAGCTCGCGCCACTTCTTGTTCTTGTTTACCTGAGTGGTTGAGGGTTGGGGGGATGACAAGACATTAATAAGTCAAATGAGGATCACTGGTATAGAATCATTTCTGTGTGCTCATGTCCTCTCTCTATATAGTAGTGAATTCCAGCAGCATCAGCCACACACTTGTCATTTTGCCTGGAGTATGGTAGACCACAGCCAGCTGAATTTAATCAGAATAACCAATTCCATGACTGGGCACTTAATGTTTTTGTATTTACTATAATCACAGGGTTTTAGGTCATTTTCACATTCCTGTTTTTAATCTAACAGCAACAAAGTACGATATAATATGGCCAAAAGTATGTGGACACATTTTTAAATAAGGGCTGTTTTTCATGGTTTGTGCTAAGTGTATCAGTTCCAATTAGGGGGAATCCTAATACTGCAACATACAATAATATTTTAGACAATAGTGCAACAATCAGTCAATTTTGTGGCAACAGTTTGGGGAAGGTTATTTCCTGTTTCAACACAACAATGTCTCAAGGCATAAAGCAAAGTCCATGAGGAAATGATTTTCCAGATTTTGCTGAGGAAGAACTTGACAGGCCTGCACGGAGTCCTGACCTCAACCCCATCCATCCAACTGAGCTGGAACACTGACTGCAGGCCAGTCCTTAATGCCCAACATCAGTGTCCGACGTCACTGATGCTATTGTTTCTGAATGGGAACAAATCCCACGCAGGTTTGAAAATGTTGTGAAAAGTTGTCCTGGAAGAGTGGGGGCTGTTATAGCAACATAAAAATGTGGAATAAGATGTGTAATGTTTGCATGTCCACATACTTTTGGCCATTTCCTGATTTCTCTAGGTTTCCTGTAAATCTTGCTACCATTACATTGTAAGGCTTTATATGTTTTACATTTTTATCACATGCAGTTTGACACACGGAGTTTGCTCAGAACTCAAGTATTGTGACATTTTCAGGGATACGAGTTCTCCAAGATTTATTTCATGTATCTCATTCTCTTGAGTACATCTCTCAACATTTACAAGCACACCATATGCCATGCTGCTCCAGTGCACATTGCTGGAGAATATTAAATACCCGATGCACATGGGCAGAATGATATGAGTTTACTGCATGTGAGGTTTTGTGCTACTCAGAATGTTGAACTATGTAACCCGTCTGTCATCTCCAACATTATACCATCAACATCAGTTCGTTACCATGGCGAGGCCTCCTATCTCCCGAACGGCTATGTAGAGCTTCCAGAGGTCCAGCGGCTTCTTGCCCACAGCGGGAAGCTGGACAACAGGTGTGCCCCGCTCCTCCATGAAGGTCAGGTACCGCTCCACCCAGCCCCGCCTCTCCGGCTCCACGCCCAGCTCAAACAGCCGCGTGATTCGCTCCCCAGTGAGGGAGGAGGAGTTAGGGTTGGCTTTCTGGCAAGTGATGAAGAGGGAAAAAAAGGGGAGAAAAGTTGGCTTATGGTCATGGTAATGTAACTTAAGAATGTGACCTTTTATAGACTACATTCATGTTAATAATACCCACAATAATAATTCATTCATATCCTATAATGACATGTGTGGACACATGATTTACACAAGTTTATAACTGCTACTTTGGGAAATTAATGCACAGTATACTATATATTCTATTATACATAGTCTATTCTGCAGTTTATTTTTCTTTGTTGTATCCTATTGCTGTTTTCTGCTACAACAACCTACTCTCCCCATGGGGATCATTAAAGTTTCATCCCATATTTACACATTCTGAAGTAGGCCCTTGGTTGAAAGACCAAATAAAAATAAACACTTCTTTTGAGCATTTTGTTCAGTGCACAGCCTGTGTTCACTTCAAAGTTCATTCACAGCATATTCAAGTCCCTCAAGTTCAAATTGGTGGACAATGTTTAATCCCACACAGCCACGTCTGGCTTCAGTCCAGGTTTAGAAAGACTTCTGTGGTCTAGGAACTGGCTTTTGATCAAGTAATTACACAATAATCCCTCCAGTCATACATAAATCAATCAAACTAACAGCTTGTTCTGACATTATTGTCCATAAAGGGAAATTCACTTTGTTTTACTGATCGTTAAGTTGCTTGGTTTGGTCTCTGTATCTATATGTTGTTAATGTAATTCCTGTACTTATTCAGTAAATCCATCCATCCAGCTCCTAGTTCTTACAGGACTGGAGGGGGTCTTGAGGGGCCAGGGGGGGCTGCTGATGCTGTCGCTGTCGTCTCCGTGGTAGGAGGACAGGCTGGCTGGGCTGGGCGAGAGGGGGGAGGGCACGGGCAGGGCACTGCCTGGCGTGGCTGGCTGGGACACACACTGCTGGGAGCCGCTGCTGCTGTTGTTGTTGCTGTAGCCATCCTGTAGCTTGTGAGGAGAGAGAGAGAGAGAGAGAGAGAGGAAGACTTTAATTTCCTTTGGATAAAAGCAATTATCACTGCTGGGTTCTTTCACCCACCTCCTCAGTATCAGTATAACACTATGGTGTGCTCTACTGCTGTCCACACAACAACAGTGAGGTCATAGCTCAAGTTTCAGTAGACAACCCAAAATGAGAGTGTGTGTGTGTGTGTGTGTGTGTGTGTGTGTGTGTGTGTGTGTGTGTGCGCGTGTTATACTGCATACATTTGGATCCAGAGGTGGAAAGTACATAAAGAACATCAAGTACTGTACTTAAGTACAATTTTTAGGTACTTCCACTCCACTTGAGCAGTTCCATTTTAAGTTGTACTTGTCCTTTAATACATTTTAGAGGGAATTACTACTTTTACTTTTTACTCCATTACATTTATTTGACAGCTATAGTTACTAATAGAGTAACATTTTAATCTGAAATATAGGACCAACTTATAAAATGTGATGCTGTTGTTATAGATCTAAATACTTCATATACTCTTATATAACCAATAGTATATAAAGAAGTGAAATTAGCTCCACCTCAACCAGCTACAATTTTAAAATGCAGCATCAGTTAAAATACACATATAATAACTTTATATGGGGCAACTCTGCATAATGAGCTTTGAAATAACAAATAATTCTAATTAAAATTCTGAATGAAGACTTTAACTGTACTAGTAATATAACATTTTTTACTTCTTGGTACTTCTGCTTAAGTAAAGTAACTGAATACTACTTCCACTACTGTTTGTGTGTAAGTGGGTCTAGCATTTCTTTGTATAGGGTGTATAGCCATCAGTGGTGGAAGAAGTGCTTTTTACTTAAGTAAAAGTAGCTATACCACAATGCAGAAACTCTGTTACAAGTTAAGGTATGAGTTATAATATTAGCATATTATTGGATTATAATTATTGATGCATTAATGTATAAGCATCACTTCAGTGTTGTGTCTGGTAAAGGTGGGGCTAATTTTAAGTACTTTTCATACTGCTGGGTAGCTTCATATATACTAATACATCATGAAGAATTTGTTGATAATATTTTATATTAATAATCAAAATATATAAAGTAACTAGTGACTATAGCTGTCAAATAAATGTAGTTAAGTATAATATAAAAATCTTTCCTCTGAAATGTAGTGGAGTAGAAGTTTAAAGTAGCATAAAAAGGAATTACTCAAGTAAAGTACAAGGACTTAAAGTACTTGAGTAAGTGTACTGAGTTACTTTCCACCACTGATTATAGTCAAAAAACACAATAAGTGTGTGTGTATGTGTGTGTGTGTATGTGTGTGTAAAAGGTTTTGCATGTCTTACTGTTATTGTGTCTTAGTCTACATACATAAATGCATGTGTTCGCAGTGAGAAATTTAAATGCATGAAGATCAGTATGTATTAGTCTGTATGTGTGCGTGTGTGTGTGTGTGTGTGTGTGTGTGTGTGTGTGTGTGTATCTGGATACAAGCTCCACTCCATGTTAGCTCACATCAGTGTGTATGTGTGTGTGTGTGTGTGTGTGTGCGCCTGTCTTGTGTGTGTGAAAGAGACTGCGAAAGAGGGAACAACAGCTTGACAAGTGCTTCTGGTCTGTGTACAGAATGCTCATGTCAGCAAAATCTTATCTTTCTCCGTCTCTCTCTCTCTCTCTCTCTCGGCAGACAGATCATCTCTTTTGGGAGCACTGGGGATCTTTCTGGCTGCCTTAAATAATTCAAAAGGCCCTACTACCGTAATCAGCAAAAGAAAAGACAGGGATTTGGAGGGAAAAGACGTGTAGTGGATGTGATGGAGGCGTGTGAGTGTGTTTGTGCACGTTTGTGTGTTCGCTCTCTCTCTCTGTGTGTGTGTGTGTGTGTGTGTGTGTGTGTATNGTTAAGCAAAAACAAAAAAACAAGGGGAGGGGGTAGTAAAGAGCAAAGAGCAGAGTTCTGTTGTTGCTGAGCTGAGCCGAGCTGAGCTGCAATTGTAGGGCAAAATGAGAAGTCAGCATTGTGTATTGGGACGTGTGTGTGTTTGTGTGTATTGAGAGGAGGCACTGAGGAAGTATTGTTTGAGTAAGAGAAGGATGGTGTATGTGTGTGTGTGTGTGTGACTGACTGGAAAGGCCAGTGTGTGGCTTCTTGTCGTCATGTTAAATCAGATAAATAAATTAATATGCTTGTGTGTGTGTGTGTGTGTGTGTGTGTGTGTGTGTGTGTGTGTGTGCACTGTATTTCTGCGTTGTGTTTGAATGTGTGTACATGCATGTGTGTACTGCATATGCCGAGCCCTCTCTTTCTCTCTGTGTCTCTCTCTTTTTTGCAGCTCGGGCTGCCAAAACATCAGCGAGAAGAGAGTGCTGGGGGCAAAAAACAAAGCGAGGAAAACATTAGGAATGGTAAATGTTAAACAAATCATTAAATATGGCAAGAAAACAACAGAGAAAACAGCCCACTGTGCTGAGGCAGCATATGCTGATCAGATTTGGTTTGCTTCATTAGGGGAGCAAGATCAAAAAAACAAAAAATAATAATAAAGAGATAGAGAGGGGATTGCAAAGAAAGATGGGAAGGGGAAAAAGGTCAAGGAGGTACCTTTGGTTTGTGAGGCTCGTTGGCAGGGCCGCTGTCGTCTTTTACGTCCGTTTTCGGTTTCCCATCCGGGCTCATAATCCTGTCTCCTGACATCCCCATTGCTCCTTCATCAAGAATAAGGAAACATTTACTGAAAAAAAAAAATGCTGAGAGATTGACTAAAAAAAGAGATATCTGTGGGAAGGTAAGCTTTGTGCTTTGGACAAAAAAATACATTGTACATTATATAAAATTAAGGAATGTTTTCACCACAGTAGAATCAAGAGGTATTCTTGACTTGTTTTGGCATTACTGTCGTTTCAATGTGTTTTAACTCCCTAAAATGAGCATTGCCTTCTTTGTGTATGCTGAAAGCAGCTGGATATTGTTTTGCACAATGTCACAGACAAAGTCAGACAATGCAAAATGGTGTAACGTCTTTCCGCAGTTAAGTTATTGCGTTCATTCTTCCTGTGTTCTCAAGGCCCCTCTAAAGCCTGTCCGGCCATTCATCTCAAAGGGAAGATTGTGAAAGAGAGGTATAAAAAGGCTGCTGCTTAAGGAAGACGTCGAAAGAGAATGAGATAAGGCTCCACTAAAAGTGAGCCAGTGCGCACTCTCAACCTTGCTGGCTGCACATCTTCAGTTTGGCAGAAATCATTCGTGTTCTCACATATTCAGAGAGGCGACAGAATGGGAAGGTTAGCATTAAAGAGATGTTGGCTGACAAGAAGACTTGTTTCTGTCTTTAAAGATGTTTGTGTACCTTCATGAGGTTTCTAATTGAAGAAGAGTTAAGATCCTTAAATACTACTTTTCATAGTGCCAGCTGCATATTTCTTATTAACAGAGAGAAGGGGTCCTTGGATACAAGGCTCTCCTCTTTATTTTTCCCTTGTGTGGTGTGGCACGGTGGGAAAACTAATGGCTTTTTACCATGCCCAGGGGCAAACCAGAAGAGTTTAGAGGAACCTTGGCGCTCTAATTCGTTTGAAGTTTTCCAAATGTCACACATTCTGATATTTGGTTTTGAATAAAAGGCGCTTTTCATTTTGGAAGCCACAGTGCTCTCCGAGGTGCGATTAGCAACAATGCAGCAGGGTGGAGGACTAAAAGAAAAAGGGATACACCACATTAATCTTTGCTCACTGGAGGGCCAGCTCTACAGGAAAAATAAGAGCTCTGAGAAAGTAACCGGTGCCTCAGAGAACTCTCTTGATTTCTTAGTCTTTTGCTATCTTTTGCCCCCTCTAGTCCCCCCTCCCCCTCTGTCTCTGAATGGGAACAGTCCTGAGTTGCTTCTGCTGTACATTCAGCATAACCACATAGGTCAATCTTGAGTGGCTCAATGCAGCCAACACTAACCTGGAGGGCTGTGGTTCCTTATTCAACATGTGTTCTGCACGTTGCAATGCGAGATAAGTCAGTGGAGATGGGGTCATGACTTCTTTTTTAACCACTGCATATCTGTTGATGGAGGGCCGTAGGAGGCTGGCTGGCTGAATGTGCTTGGCTATGAAGGGAAACTAAGATCATTTACACAAGTTATCTCCCTTGTCAGATATGTGTTTTTCTAAGTTTTGGGTGGTTTAAATGCTGACATTTGTATCACTACTGTCAGCATCTGCTCTCCTTAAACAACAAAGCCCATTACAATAACTTCTGCTGGTTGACATTTAGCTAGTATACCTGAAGGCGGCATATTGTAGGCTGGACCTTGTGCGTTGCCCATGGCTGAACTGTTGTTTCCCGTTGGCTGGCTGTAGGGGACAGTGGTAGGCATGGTGCTCGCCTGGGTGAAGCCAGGGCCTTGATAGCTGCCCTGCCTAGCACAGAAAGAGGAGAAAGGTGTTAGTAGAATTGGTAGAGAATGAATCCAGTTTAATGACAGGCTGTGGAGAGATAAGTGGGTAACAGTGAAAAGCTGCAGAAGAACAGAACTCACAAAATCGTACAAAGATGATATTTGGCAGTCTGTCACTGCCATACTCCTTTATTGTTGTAGTAAAAACCAAGCAGCATGTATATCTGAAAGTCACATAAAAAGCACAGTACACAACATATCCCTGATCAAACACACAGCTCTTCCAAAAGATTGAGGATGAGCATGCAGCATCGGAAAAGAAAAACTCTTTTATCCTCTCTTCTCTTCTACAAATCCTCCCCTCCCTTTCCTCCCTCGCCCTCTCCCACAAGTCATAATTTAACTAATTAAGGTGTGCTTTTGGAGAGGATCATGTTATTTGTTGCCATGGTGACAGCAGAAATCAATCCTGCTCAATCTCCCTCCCTTAGTGCCCCCCCCCCCCTCTCAGGAGGCTCATCACATGGTGTTGCAAGTGACATCAGAGGGGCTTATCTGCAACCTGCTGAACGCTAGCCGTGCGTGTGTGCACGCGCGCGTGTGTGTGTTTTTGGGGGGGGATGGGGTGAGTGTGTGCGTGATTGAAGGCAGCGTCTATCATTGCATGCCAGGCAGGCCGAAGCCAGTGACATGGGGGCTGAAAGGGAACACTGTGTTTGGAACAATTTGGTCTATCTCCTGCTGACTCAAGATTATCTCCTGGACAACCATATGAAAGGAGACTGGGAGAGAAGGGGGTTGGCAGACAGAGAAAGAAGAAACATGTCAGGTGAAGCGAGAGAGAGAGAGGCCTAAGGAAACTGAAGGAACAAGAGAGGAAAGGCAGAAGACTGCAAGGAGAATTCACGATGAAACGAAATTACAAAAGAAGACAGGGAGGGTAGAGGTGGGAAGGGGCAGACAACTGAGGAAGTCAAATGGTAGTAAGGGTGAATGTAAAGGAAGAAAGGACACAGGAAAGCAGGAAGGATGGAAGTGTCAGCGAAGGAAGACATCAGAGGGACAACGTTGGGCAGTGATAGACCACAAGGAGGAGTATTTGGCCCGAAATACAACACTGTTTTATGTGGACGAAAAGAAAAATGCTAACTGGATTTACGTCAGTCAATTCCCTCCTAACTGGCATCTTTCTCTCTATTTCACAGACTCACACAGACACATAGTGTAATACCTCGTGTTGGAACCGATACACATAGCCTAAGAGGAGGGATTGGCTTGGTAAACCTCCCCATAATCTCATCTCACAGATGTAATTAGTCATAGAGCACGGCTGATGATACATATGTAATCTCTCTACGGGGGCCGAGGTGCACAGGGGAGCTCCATGGCAAAGAAACAAGCTCACACCAAATCCACGCTTATCTGGCCCCATTTCCCTATAATGGGGGGAAATATAGACTCCTTGCTGCCTACGTGTTCCCTAAAAAGCTTTGTGTGAGTCAAGATGCGGAAATAAATGCGCCTTTTGATCGTTGCACCATCTCTCTCAAGTAAAAATGGATTCTACGTGCACACACTCCCACAAAAGAGAACGCTGACAAGCCAGCAAGGAAAAATAAGTTTAGAGATGCCAAATGCCTGTGAACCTCATTTATCCATACTGTGAAAACGCCCCTCACCCACCTTAAGCAAAATAAGCAGAAGCTCTCATGTGTATGGTGAAATACCCAAATCAACAACAACAGTGGTTGGAGGTTTTCTGCTGTGGCGCTCTCCCATTATGACTAATTCATGTCATAAAAAAGCCCATTAGAAAGCACTTGATGGAGGCATTGCACAGCGTTTAATCACACTTAATATATGCATGTGCCGCTATCGGGGAAAAAAAAAAAAGGCACAGCATATTCATCTTGCTCTCGGGCACCTTTGTGCTGGGGAAAAAAAAAATCCTGTTGCGGCAGAGAGAGAAAGAGTGAGCGAAGGAGGAGAGAAAGCAGGGCAGAGAGGAGGGATGGAGAGGTGGAAATAGTGGGAGAGGAAGAAAAGAAGAAGGGAGGTGGAGGGGAAAGAGAGAAGGAGGGAATGAAGGCAAGAAGAAGCCTGAGCAGTATGTGTACGGGTCCCTGGTGGACCGATGGAGGGCGTATTTTCAGTTCAGGGCCCCAGAGCTGGAGGTAATCGCTGTTCCATGAGACTGAGCTGAGGGAACACACACACACACACACACACACACACACACACACACACTCAGTAAGAAACATAGAAGCATCTATCCTAACACCATCAGGCCAGTGCACTTTTAGTTTGTTGTCTTTGAGTGGCCTGAGGAGAGAAAGAGAGAAACAGTTCTGGGAAACTTCTACCTTCTCTCAGAGTTATCTGGGGTTTTTAAGAAGGTTTTTAAGTTAGTGAAGACGTGTGAAAATTCAGCTTTGGTGTTCAATGTTTTGTTTAGCCTGTCCACGAACCATCAGGGCAGGAAAGCCATCATCTCACACAGTTGAAATAAAGACCTTTGAAATGCGTCAATAGAAACACACATTGTGTTTTTACCCGAGTCACTTCAAAGAGATAACTACTATTCTATTGTTTTTCTATTCATTCTATCTAAATGCTCTAACCTTGCTCTCCTTCACTCTCCCCCTTGTTTTTCCCTTAATTCTACACACACACACACACACACACACACACACACACACACACACACACACACACACACACACACACACACAGCCATCTCTCTCCTTTTGCTATTCAGTCCACATGTGTGAAGGGCATCGGAGAAGGCCACTTTCACACCATGGGCAGAGTGTGTGTGTGTGTGTGTGTGTGTCAGTGTGTGTTTGAGCGTGTCCTTGTGTTCATGCACGGGGTGGGCGCTGTTGCCAAGGGGATGCCATGGTTACGAGGTGCCAGCCAACCAGCTGACGGTGTCTCTCTAGAAGTGGCAGCGCCTTTGTCCTTCATTCGTGGTGACAGGCCATGCTGATGCCTCCCAGCGCTGCTAATAGGACGAGACAGCAGAAGCGCCTGGGACTGCAGGAGTGTGTGATGGCTGAGCGTTCCTCCCTATCGATCCCTCTGCTTTGTGTGTGTGTGTGCGAGTGTGTAGAAGAAAGTGAGAGAAAAAGAGCCAGAGAGAGGCTGCTGGATGGAAGGATGGAGTGGATCGGCTGGAGGCCATGAATTATATATGGACCCAATCTGTTCTCAGGGCAGCTTGGGCTCATAGCTCCTCCAAACTCCTGACTCAACTCACCACACACACACACACACACACACACACACACACACACACACATATATATACACAGACAAGAGGCCAGAATAATCCCCCCATAAAAAATAAAAGGACAGCTTTTAACATATTAAATCCAGAGAAAAGCTACTCTTCCCTTCTACCTCCCCTCCTTTCCAAACATCAAACAGCTCAGGATGGATGGAGGAGAAGCCATTTATTTTGCCCATCTAATGAAAGCAGAGCGCTCCGCGGCACTGCCAAGACTGCAAGCGACAAAGCGCCACAGGCAGCATCCCCCGTTTTTGACATTCAAGCGCTGCTCTTATTTATTTAGCAAATTTACTTACTAAGGAGGTCAGAAATGAATTATTTGGCGAGGATTTGCCTCGGAGCACTCCCCTCTCCTCTCTTCTTCCCTCTTCCAACATTTTTCTCCCTTCAATTTCCCTTTGATTTATGGCTCTTTTTTTCCTGAGCTTTGCTCTTCTTCTACTAAGTGCTTATTTTTTCGACAGAGCCCGTTCCTATAGCTCCAGGAACTTTTTGTAGAGTGTCGCCGGCAGCACTGGAAAGTCATTTGAAAAGCCAATTCTGTCCTCAGAAGCTGCTGCCAAGAAAAGCTTATACCTTTTAATACTTTCTGTTCTCTTTTCTTTTCCAAAAAAAAATCCCCAACATCAATCCACAGACCCTAAAAAATGTTGTACCGCACCTTTCTTCCAAACAAACTTGTACCTCCTCCACACTGACAGGCTTGACATCGGCCGCGTTATTTGAACACAACATGTCAGAGTTTTTACACAGCAATTCATCATACTGACAACTGGCAGCCTAGTGCGTTCAAAAAGTCAACTTCTCATGAAACTAATGTCATTTCAAGACTGACCACCATCTATTTTTGAAACTAGGTAACAGTGCATGAAAGTGACATTTACAAAGGGAGCTGCAACAGTAGAGCAGCTTCAATTCCTAGATTACAGTAATTATGATTAGCAAGACTTTGTGTGACTTAGTCATTAAAATAAAAGCCATATTTCACTACTCTTTGACACATTTAACTTTTAGTAGAGCAACTGGATTCTGAATCAAACTGAATAACCGACAAAAGTGGGACATTTGTTTCTGATTCCAGTCGGCCGGTGGAGTGAAAAACTCAGAGGACTTGAGGGGAAAAAACACTCACGCCACACTTTATGAAGATTTAATCACGACCCTCGCCTGCAGCCATGGGATACCAGAAGTGGCCCTCCTCTGTTCATTTGGCATTATTTTTGCTCAGCGTAATGAAGCTGGAGTGTGTCTACTAGTGTGTGAGGGTGTGTGTGAGTCAGGGGAGGATGGAAATGGGGGATAAGAGGTGGAAATGTGGAGGGATTATTGGCGGGGATGTCGGGAAGGGACGTGTACAAGAAAATGAGGAAAAGAAGAAGAGACCAGCCAGTGACGTCACTGATAACTATCCCCTGATTTGGAAGGTCGGGAGCGGGTGGCTGTGGAAGTTCACTCGGGGTTGTTGCATCAAAGAGTGAAACTAGACATGTGCTACGACTAACAACTTGTTTCTCAGACAGAGAGGAACTAGGTCTGAATGTTTCAGAATGTTGCACTGAGATCTGGAGAGCAAGCGCGGTACTGGAGCCTTTAACTGCAGGTTTTCAGAGGCCAATTTTCTCCTGATCTCCCTCAGATGTTCTAAAGTGGGATCTGAGGAAGAAAAACATAACAAGGCAGTGCTGGATACAGCAGAGAACAAAAAGCAAATTGGGAGGAAGAAAGACTGAGGGAGATAAAACAGTCTGGGTAGGATAACAGAGCAGTGCAGAGAGGGAGAGGGCGATACAGTTGGGAGAGTTGGTAAAAAGAGTGAAACAGGTGGGAGGAGAGAGAACAGAAGACAGCAGACGAGGATGAATGAAAGAGGTAGAATGAGTGATAGCACACAACAACTCTGAGAGTGAGACAGGCAGCACAGAAACTGGAGTATTCTGCAAAAATGTCCATCGTAACCAGACATTTAGGCTCGTTATTTTGTTTTAAATCAGTCAAAAAACTTTCTCCCAGAAGAATAATTCCTATTTGTTGTAAAAACTTGTTATGATCACTAAAGAAATCCATGTTTTGAAAAAAGAAGAAGACAGTAATATGACAAATGATTTAAATTTGTGAACACCGATCTCCTTTGAAATCAAATAGTCTCACCTAGTTTTTTTTACACCAGCTAGTTTATACAAGTCTTTTGTTGTTCTAAACATCCAGGGTCTGTTCGGTCTTTCCTCCAGTGCAGTGGATGGGATGCTTTGTTTTGAATAAACACAGCAGCAATTTGGAAGTTAGCATGCGCACCAACAGCCACCGTAGCTGAACAGAGAAAAATAAAACAGATTTCCAACAGAAAATCAAAAGGAAGAGCCATCATTGTACTGGACTTTTTGCTTCAAATGTGATCTTTGCAAGGCAGTAAAAAAAACCCCAACACATTAATGATGTTTAATGCCAAAAGATGGAGATAAAACACCAGGCAAAGACAAGGACCCGGGGTGGCTTTTCACAGTGAATCAAAATGGATTACTGTAAAGATGGAGGAATAGGTGAAGACACAAACACACTTTTTAGACGGAAGAGCAGAAGAGAGAGACTTTTTAGCAGAAGAGAGAGAGAGCCTTCTCCTCTTCCAGCAGCAGCACCGCAGCGAGCGACACCTCTCTGGTGCCTTGGTTAATGTGAGGAGAGACTGACAGGCAGTCTGATTGGTCCCAGCAGCGGGGATCATGTCATGCCACTTCTTATTGACAGCCCAGCCATCTCTTAATGGCTTGGCCAGCATTTGCATTGCTGTGTGTGTAAGTGTGTGTGAATAGCACTGCCCCCCCCCCCCCCATGCACATAATTAATCACACATACTGTCAACCAAAATGCCAACACAGTGCACACAACAGTCTTAGACTCAGTGAGTGTGCCTGTGTGTGTGTCCATGCATCATACTGTATGCGCTCACTTGTTGTTGCCATTAGAGTGACTAAGACGTGCCGATGATGATAATGATGACTACAGAGATGATGATGAAGGTGATGATGGCAATTACAATGATAACAATGATGACTCCTCTTGTTTTGCTCTCAGAGGGAGCTCGTGAGAAATAACATCATGATCACTTTCAGTTCTGTTTAGCTTGAAAAATGTCCATTAGGTTTTGTCATATGACACACAAACACATTCACATATAGACAGTATATATTTAAAGGGACACACACACGTTATGAGGACCTACCTATAGTGCTGTGAATGTGAGGGTGGCAGGATAGGTGGATGGTGAGGTCTGGGTGGAGGTGGAGGTGAAGGTGGCAGATGGGTAGAGGAGAGGTGGGGTGCGAGCCAGTGGGTGGAGGTGGGTTGGGGTGGATGCATCTGGGCTGGGGACCGCACATATGGAGGCCGCCTGCAGATCGGCGTCAACAGACTCCCCAACAAAGAGAGAAACTTCATCTGAAATATCATCACTGGCTCACAGTCTTCAATCTGACTCATGCATCATCAGAAACGGGAATGAACAGTGACAAATGTTAATCTGCCACTTCAGCCTGCAGAATGCTGGCGAGACTGCTCCCATGATGCATTGTTAGGCAAAAGCCGTACCGATTGGAGGAAGAGCAGAAATCCACCCTTCCTCTCAGAAGACGTCCATGTTTGCACAAGTTCCCCCGGCAGGGTTCAGCAAAAGTTTACTGCCCACACAATCCCGCAACAGCCCTGGTCTCCAACGCTACAAACACTCATATATTCAAAGCTCCAACGCTGATGGAAAAATAATATCCCTTAACTCATATACCGTTATAGCATCAAAGTGCTTTATATTTGTGTTAAGGTGCTTGGTGTCATCTCTGTCTCTGGTGTATCTGGTATAGCAGTATTCAACCCATACAGTCTTCTCACAAGCCAATATCTCCCTTTCTGCAACAAATGGCACTTGGTGTATAGTGCCAGCTATCAAAATATCAGGCACTTTATGAGATGTGTGAAAATAGGGATAGTTCCGCAAATGACTCATAGAAGCGTGGAACCCCTGAGAACCAACTCTTGCCTGCACATCTGAAAAGACTCCTGGAAAAAAAGACAAACTCTTTGACACAGAGACTCTCTGTGGTGCTTTTCAGCTCACCTCCCCACAGACGACCCTGCAGAGAGAGTGATGCAAGATGCTTGCTGGCCCCTAATTTTAGCACACCACTATTACCCAGTGAAGTAAAATAGTCTTGAGTCCCACAAAAGAGTTTTGTCATTTCTGCAGTGGCACTGTAATACATTTGTACACCATTCTTCCTTCTTTTGTCAAGATCACTTCTAGGAACATTATGGCATAGATGCAGCTGCAATGAATTAATATGCTCATATGCACACACATTCACACATATACGGTATACTGTGTATACAAACTTAAGTCAGGAGCCACACAAAGCAAAACAGAAAAATGTGTTAATCTAAAAAAATACAAAATTTCCTGAAGAAATTAGAGCTCATGAGTCCTTGCTGTGCTCTTACCTGTTGTGTGTTGAGTTGCCAGATCCTGGCATGGCAGCTGCTGCTGCCTCCAGGGCCTTGCGGTTAGAGCTACCCAAAGATGGAGGGCCCATCCCGGGCCCAGCTGGCTGGGGCATGCTGGGGGAGCTGGGAGCCATGGGTGGGTACACCCTGTTCTGGCTGCCTGGGCCGTGGCTGCGTCCTACAGGTATGGGCTGGCCAGGCCCCTGGCCATGCATGGGGCTGCTAGAGTTCATTCCCAGACTGTTGGCCATGCCTGGGCCGGGGCCGCTGTAGCTGGTACTGGCAGTCCCACTGTAGTTGGAGGGCCGAGGGTAGTTACCTGGAAGAAGAAGGCACATGTGAATGAGCCTACAATCATTGAAAATGTAAGTATTACACAGACAATGACACTCAAGAGGTAAAACAGGGATTGTTGTCACTTCCGACGTTTAACTTCCCACTTGAATTTGATAGATTGCTAACAAGAATGACACAAAATGGCTGCTGTGAAATACTGTAGTCGCAGATGGATGCCATGAATCACTTAATTTGAGAGAAACTGGAGTGATTGTCAAGTGCTTGTCAACTGATACATACAACAGTGACACATACAACTATTTCATCCATCAAGAAAGTAATCCTGTGACAGATGAGGAATGAGGAATGTAAAGTGCAAAACTGAAATCTGATTCAAGTAACCTCTATAACCTCCAGTGGAGGCAGGAAAACTTTATGGGCTGTGGTATGGTGACATTTTTCACAGCTGTAGGTTGCTGGAAGGCCCTGGGAACAATTGCCAAGCTTAAGGCTGACTTTGTGAAACACTTGAGAGCAGCTCTAATCTGCAGTAAATGCTTTGTTGCAGCCCTGGAGTGCCACACGGCCACGATGCCAGAAGCTTTCCTAAGGCACACTTAAAACCCTCCATTTTGTCTCTAAAAGCTCAGCTCGACTCCAGCACCAGCTGCAATGAGAGCTGAAAGAGAACCACGATGCTGTCAAAGACAACATACGCATACATACATTTAGGCCCACTAAAACACACCTACTGTACATGCAAATGCAGTACACTCCCACACACATACACACACAGAGCACATCACATTGTATTCCCCTTGCAGGCACTGGGCATTTTCCACTGTGGTATTCCCTCCCTGGGACAAATCCCCTGCAAAATAGAAATGGAAAATGTGGCATCCTCCATTGTGAAGGAGGCTATTTATTTTGATTTGATTAAGGGTGCTTTAGTTGGGCCTCACTGCTTAATCCTCTGAGAATATGTCTGGAAAAGGGGATCAAGTCCCTTTAAAACCTGAAGGCTTTTCTGCACGCTCAAATGAGGGAAAGTTGAATGACAATATTCCACACAGGGGGAAAAAACATCTCCGAAAATGGAAATGGCTTCTCAGTGTCCTCGAGCTGCTTCAGTGAAGACACTTTCCACATGACATAAGCCTATGAGTCCAACAGAGGGAGAGAGCAGGAGGAAGCAGCAGAGGGTGGGGGCAGAAAGAGAGGAAGACAGAAAGACAGAAAGGTAGGGGGAAAACTCCTGCCCCCCCCAACCCCCGAGATAGGATTTATATTGAATCAAAATAAAAGTCTTTCCCATAAAAGTCAGCAGCTCCGGTTGAATTTGTCCAGAAATTGTGATGAAATCTACTGTGGGAGATGGGAAAAGAAGAAGCGGATTATTTATGGGGAGGCTTTGGTGAGTCGGTGAGCTGAGTACGGCTGACACCTGTCAAGGGTTTTGGGGCTATAATAGGGAAGCGTTCAGGAAGAAAGGATCTCTGCTAACGAACACAGGAGGATACGTATGGTGCACAGTACATGTGTGTATGTGTGTGTCCATCTGCTTGTCTGTGTGAATGCATATATAATACTTCTGAGACCTTGCAACCGGTGAATGTTTCTTCCACTCACAAGCGACTGCCTACAATGCTGTGGAAGATCCTGGGAACGGTGCCCTACAGCTTCCCTCCTCTCGGCTCGAGTGGACGGTTTGCTGCAGACGAACAAGGCAGCAGTCAGCGACCTCTCTCAGCCCTCTTTGGACAGCTGTTGAACCCCATGTCATGGCTGCCTGCCATACATCCTCAATGGCCTGGGCGGACACTTTGTGGTTTTTGGCCCTTGTGACAGACTGAGGCTCCAGCACACCTCCCGGGGAGTTGTTTATATCACAGAGTCCCATTTGGACAATCTGTGTTTTTTTCTATTTCGGCGAAAAAGCCAAAATCCCCAAAAGTGGGAGTGAGTGTCTGGAAGTTTCCATGAGCCTGTATTCAACTATGCTAAGCCAAATCTAATTGAAGCAGTTTGTGTTGAAAACATGAGACAGCTTATCAGTCTTGATGTACTACCATTCAAAATGTTCTAGTTGTAGGCTATGTTTGCCTTGGCTGACAAAGGAAAGACAGAGTAGCTGTGGGACTGGGTTAATGCTAAGCTTTCCTATGAGAGTCTTGCTCCATCCTGACAAGAATGATTCACTTCCTGAAGGATTGGTGCTGCGCCAGAGCGCTTCATCAAGGACAGATAGCGTACTAACCCAGTTTTTAAAAATGACTGAGAGCTCAACCCTGAAATTCTAGGTGTTTTCATAAGTCATTCATGCTTTCTAAAGCTTTGGAAGAGCCACTCACATTACATTAGATGAGGAAGTTGGATCCTTGTGGAGGTAAAAGACAAAAGATACAGATAACTATAGAATACATGTATGATGTTTAAATTACAATCATGACAAATATAATGTAACATAAATGACAGAATCTATAGTATGGTTGTTGTATTTAACAAGAAAACTAAACAATGAGGACTCCATATAGTGTTATATTTACAGAACTTGGTAGAGGATATGTATTACTTGCTGCTAACTGAAAAAGTGCGTCCAGACCTGGGGGACAAACCAACCTTGGCTGTAAAAGCCAATATGGAAGTCATAGGAGTGGCACTTCCTCTTCTGCCCATTGAGTCATTGGCAACATGGCCACATTAAATCACCAACAATGACTGACCTTTTGTATAGAAATGGGTAGAAATCATCACAAGTTTCTGCAGGGCAAGTCAGAATAGTTAAGCTCAGTTAAGCCACTCCCTGTTGCTCAAACAGGCCAGAAAAAGTAATTAGCAATTTGTGTTGAGCTTATGTTATGCACATGATAATATCAACATATATGCACAGAAATGTGTCATGTACTTCGCCTACTTTGCATGCTACTCCTACTACTCTGGAAACCAATCAAGGAGGGACAAGAGGAAAAGAGGACAAGCAGGATGTCATTTCTTATTTGTCCCTTCTCGTGTCCTTGTGGCTGAGTCTTGGTTTCCTGCTTGCTTCTTGGGCACTTGGTGCCTTTGGGGAGTCTTGGTGGTATTTATAGTGCAATGGAGGGGAGGAGAAGGAGAAGGAGAGCTCATGGTGCTTCGTTCACAATTACATGGAAATTCCCAGCACGGTCACGCATTCAGCGGATGCTATATCCTGCGCCGGGTTTAATCCCTGCAGTCTCGCGGGAGAGCTGGAGTGTGACCGAGCAGATTAATGTCTACTGCTTCCTCAGCAGACTGGACCGACCAATGCTAACAGCCGAGGCAGTCATTCTCCCGGCTACGGTGGAGCGTGGTATGATGGTGCACCAACGCGCCCTCCGGGTCTGTGAACTTCATCAATAACGAGTGGAACGCAGATTACATGGCTGCATGCTTGAGCTGCCAAGGACAGGAGCAGGGCAGGCTGTCCATGTCCACATGTGGCTGAACACAAATAAAAGAAATGAATAACAGCATTTTTTTCTTTTACCTTTTTTTTTGTGGATGTGGTAGTGGTTCGAGGGAGAGGGTTTCTGTTGGGGAGGTGGGCAAGACAGGAATGTAGTGTGTTGACAAGAACAAGACACTCTGGTACTCATTTTTTCCCATCTTACTCAGGAGTTTTTCTAAACCTCATGCTAGTGCTATAATACACTAACTCCTCTATTTTTCCATTCTGATGCAACTTAATGTGTCATTCAGTAGTACTAAGTATAACAATCTTTTACTGAAAATCTAATTTTAACTGTTTCGAATGCAGTTTCATCTGTTTTCAACAGTTTAAATATCCTGAAATTTGGCAGATCAGTTCACAGCTGTTGATAATGTCTATACAGACCATTTGCATTGAAAAACAAATGGCACTTGCTTCACATGGATTTAAGGCTCAGTATTAGACAGCAGCATACATGTATGACTTGCTGGGATGGATAGTGTTTTTGCAGTGTGTTCTCTTGCCAGAGGCCCCCACATCCTCTCCCAGCCACCTCAGCACCCTTCCCCGGCAGGGTGTCTGAGCCTAAGCAGGGCTTGGGTGCGCCTTGGGGCTGCTGAGCTCCATACACTGTCAGTTTCCTCCGAAAAAACTCCACTCCCTCCCCCAGGCGCTGGCTTTTTTGGCTGAATTACACCGTGGCTCCAGCAAGGCACCAAGGCTTAAAAGTGCTGTCTGAAGCATGGTCATTACCAGCGGAGTGCTTAACCCCTC
>LKNJ01001397.1:0-16720 GCA_002120245.1 Maccullochella peelii | reverse complement strand
GGGGGGGGGGGGATGTGGTGATGTGGTGGAGGGTGCTATGCGATGGGTGGGAGAGAGAGCAGAGCTGAGACAGACTCCAAATCTCTTTCCTGTAATGGCCTGATATCCTCCTCTCCTGTCTGTCTGTGTGTCCACTGTTCTCAACATGCTGGCTCTGTACCATGTCCAAATGCATGTCTTGAAAACAGCTGTTGGAGTCATTTGAGTCCTGAGGAGAGCCTGATATCAACACACAGTACGAGATCAGTTTAACTTTGGATAAAATGGGCTTTCAAAGGACAGCCATAAACATTTAGCAGCTTAAATATTTTTTGGAAATACTGGGCAGTCCTCTCACTGTAAGAGCTCTCATTTAGAAAGCAGCAAAGGGGGGAAAGCTTTTGGCAGGGTTCGACTGTATCAATCTGGAAGAAAAGCTTTGGTTGCAGTCTAGGAAGCAGACACATCTAATCAAAGATCTCTGGAAATAACTACTAAATATTTTAGTATTGTTTGTAAAAGGGCCATATCCTCCATATCCTGCAGTCTCATATATCACCATAACTGTATGTTGGGTGGAGCTTATGTCGTCGATTACACAAGCTGCACTACAGTCGTTTGCCCCTGATAAAAGAGCAGCCTTTGAAGTTACACAGCACCAGACAGTTTTTATGTTCTTTGGTGAGCTACAAACTGTTAGTGTTGGTGTGTGTGGCAAGCATGATTGCCAAAAAACATTGTATCACACACTTTAAGGCCCAAGCATTAGGTTTCCCCCAGCATAGGCGGACAGGCCAAGAAAAACAGCACAGCAGAGTTCAGAAACCTGGAGTGCGTTTCTGTGTTGGCTAATAGCTGGCTAATTTGTTAGTGCACTTGGGAGAGGGAAGGGAAGCAGATGGAACTGTCATTAAGAACAATGACCAGCAGCTGTCTGCCCTGTTCACCCTACACAGGCCCCTGACGGGCCTTCTAAGAACTGGGGCCCTGGCTACGTCCTGGAGTCCATATGAATGCTTTCCAGTACTGAAGGTGTTGGGAGTAATGTTTTCATATTTCTGACTCCTAAGTGTCTCTTTGTGTATTAAAGATGTCTGTATGAGGATGACATGTCCTCTAGAAGATGGACATAAGAGGAAAATCTTCCAATTACCAGTTTAAAGGGGCCATTTTCTTATTTTTTTATACAGAAACACATCTCAGTATAATGCAGAACAATGCAACAGCACGACAAACTATAGGCGCCAACATTTCCATAAAGTTGAATCAACACCTCTCAACAATTTCAACCAAAACTGAACATTATGTGAAAAGGGTTTATTGCAGGGCTATTGTATTAGACAGCATTGGTTTTAGCAGGCCGTGCCTAATAAATTGGGAAATGTAGATACAGCAGGTAGTAAAAGAGAGAGAATCCATATTTTTTTGTTTTTTAAAGTACTGTGTGAAGATACAAATGTTGCCACTCAAGAAGTGCTACTTTTTAGGTGCTCGCTGCGCTGCTGTCTGAAAATATCCTAGTGCACTAATGCAGGACAGATGCAGGTCAGTTGCAAGTGTATTAAATTTGAGTATACATACATATATATGTGCTGAATCTGTGTGTGATGACAAGACAGGGGGCCTGAGCTGTTCCTTCTGTTTCTGACGGGAACATCTCTCCTGTCATCCGAGTGAGATTTCATGCTCATCTGCCTCCAGAGCTTCTTCCAGGCTCGTCCGCCTTGCTGTCGCTCTCTGCTTACTTTATTTCTCTTTTTCCCTCTGCTTACTGGGCTGTCAGCCCAGCCAAAGTCACATTAAGAGATAAGAGTGGGTGGAGAAGAGAGACCAAATACCAAATGCATTAGGGCTATTAATCAACATTAACAAATGCGAGGGAGAGGCCGCAATTTTGGGAAAACACACGCACGGATGGGCATATTTATCAAGGTGACACATTAAAACACACATTTACCAAAAACTACCAATGTTTCGTCTGGTGTGTTGCCAAAGGCAGAAAATGAAGTACAACAGCAGATGTCAACGTTTGTTGGATGGCCGGGAGACGTACGTTGGAGAAAACAAGCGAGCAGAGAATGCTTAATTATAGAGAGCGATCCAAACTTTTTTTCCAAAATTTCCTGGAATCTATGATTTGTTTTTTTTTTCTCCAGTATCAGAAAAAGCTTGGATTGATGGTAGATGTGACTTATTTACCAAATGGCTCATTGAACAGGCCTTTATAGTGAGGTAAACTGAACCAAATACGATTGATTGATTGTTTTCAAATTAGTATATATAGTATATTTTCTGGAACAACTGCAGTGACAGCTTGAATTAGCTGGGCTTAAAATCTAGTAGGCTAACTGGATATATTCTGTTAGCTATATATTAAAATGTGAAGCAATTTACTTTTAAACTCTTGAGGTACTTTTGTTTCACAGTTGTGAATCTGTGAAATTACTAATGTTTGAAACCTCATGGTTGTATGCTGTGCATCTCGGTACAAAAAGCTTCCTCCTCACTGATAATAACGCGAATCTGTGCAGTCATCTGTACCTGTATATACAGGGCAGAAAATATACATGAATGACTGGTGAATTTCAACTTGTCAAACACAATACATGTTTCATTAGAATAGAATAATGTGCCATAAGTATTTCACAAGTCCCAATTTTTGGTACTGGATTTAGTATTAGGGGAAGTGTGAGACTGCCCTTGGATACAATATCTTAGTATGAATTTGAGTAGAGAAAGATTACACTTCTTTATTTTATTCTGAAGACTTTAAAACACTGGCCGCTTTTCTGTGAGGCTAACATTAAAACAAAGGGGCGTGATGGAAGGATGGGACATCATCATTCAGTGGACAAACCTCACGACGTGTCAGTCTGGAGCTACCTCATAATCTTATCATGAGGAGGGCCAAGAGGTCCGTCCGGGGTTCAAGTGTCTCATGAATATTCCGAGAGCCACACCCTCAGAAAGTGTGGCTTTTAATGCCCGCAGTGGGACCCACTACGAGAGAAGACTGCATCTGTGTGTGTGTGTGTGTGTGTGTGTGTGTGTGTGTGTGTGTGTGTGTGTGTGTGTGTGTGTGTGGAGGTTGTTGAAATAGATAGATAGAGAATAGATATGTCTTTCAAAATGAGTCTTTTTGTATTCCTCATTAGCAAACTCCCTTTGAAACCAATGACACTGATGTCAAGGCCCAGTGTGACCCAGTGTGTGGGGGTTAGCCGTCATCAAAACTCATCTATAAGCCCTCTGAATGAATGATACACATGTTATTCATCTCTCCAATAAGACTAGTCAGAAAGCAGAAACTGTTGTCAGATCTGATGTCAGGTAAAAGTCAAAACAGGGCCCGTTAGTGGTTTTCATAATTAATAATTCACCATAAAGTTTGAAAGGAGTCATAGCTAGTGGGAAATCAAATTCTCTCACTTTTGGTTTTCAATAGTCTTTCTTAAACCATGGCCTGAAAGTTACATCAGACAAAGAGGGACAGGAGTTGTTTTATGTTGTTTCAATGAGCTTGGCTCCAAGGACTCAATTACTCATTAGAGCCCCGTGATAATGACACATCCCCGCTTAAAGGAATACACTGAAATCTGGGGTGGACCGACTTTTTGGTCAAATTACAAAACTATACTCCTAGATCAGCCTTTGTGTCTTCAGTACATTATTGACTCAGGTGCTCTAAAAATCACCATGCTGAGGATAAATGTGTCTTTTTCTCACCTGAAAATAGTCCAAAAATGAATGTGTTACTTCAAATAAAGCTATACATATGCTATTATTATTGAAAACATTTAAAATGGCAAGAATTTGCAGCAAAATTAATTCATTTCAATTGAATTGCTGAGATTAGTGAATTTGCTAATGGTGTGAAGTAAATCCACATGATTGTTTAGCGTAGAGTTCAACCTTGGTGAACTTTGACAGAGCAAATTTGCGCCATTGACCCAATACCAGGTGTCTCGACAGTGCTGACCTTTAAGGGAACGTACAGCCATGGAGTCCATAATGGAGAAAACTATTGTAGCTTATTAGCTGTGGTGAACCATCCAGTTTCATTCAACCCACCTGTGTCGGAGTATAAAACGCTCCACTAAGAGTGGTTTGCAGACAGTTATGAGACAGGAGTTGATGGTACGAAAGCGAGCAGTTAGCAAGCTTGTTAAAGCAGTAAAACTCTTCACTGAATGAAATGATGTATAATCCTGTGAACAAAATACCAGGGGGAGTAAACAGAGATAACAGAGAAAACAGAAAGGAGCTCGGGGAGCTGACTAGTGCTAGCATGTTCCTGGCATGCTAGCAAGTTAGCGGTTAGCTTGCTAACTAGCCTGTGAGTTGTCACTACGTCACCAAGCCTCAATGAATTTTGCTGTGCCACTTTCTGTTGTGCCCAGGCCTTTACAGTAATATGAGGTTCAGTTCATGGTTAATGGGCCAATCTTCCAGAAACTTCTATTCCTTTAAGTGTAATTGCACCAATGAAAATAAGTTTTAATGTGTGTTAAAGTATTGTTTGTTATAATGGACATTTAGGCAATCGGGGTCCAACCTTGCTGTCCATACTGTGATCCTTGAGGTCCATAAGGGCCTGAGGGTCCGCTCTGGGAGTAGGGACCCATCCCAGGATACAATGGACCCCCAGGTGAGGGGTGGGGGGACATAGGAGGTCCGGACTGAGGAGAAGCAAACTGGGAGCTAGCCTGGTTCCTCTGCATGTTGGACATGAACCCTGAAACACACAAATAGACATAAAAAGCAATGTCAACACTTATGAAATGCCTAAAACCCAAAGAGTGCTTCAGCAGTGAATGTACCTGCTCAGTGATATCAAATGTTAACTGAGGGATTGAGCGAGGGCGGGCGTTATCATTCTCTAGCTCAGCAAACTGGGATTTCCATTCCATTTCCTCGTGTAAAGAGACCCTTCCTTTTGATGAAATCCCTAATCTTTTACCTTGGCATTGGCTCCTGTTACTCGGAGATACTCATCAGTGAGTAACACAGCATGGAGTGGGTAATGGACAAAACATGCACAAAAGGAACAGGCTGACATGTAAAAGGAACCCTGAGCACAAATAAACAAACACACACACAGAACGTTTAGTGAACTTTATCAGTGGCAAAAGCTCAGGTCTACCTGGCCTTAAAGATCTATGTATACCTGCAAAAGCTGAGTTTATGTGTGTGTGTGTATATATATGAAAGAATTTGTACAATTGAAAAAAATCGTGTGCTCCAAACTCCACAGAATAAGCCGGTGATTTGACCATGGCTACTATGTTATTCTAAGCCGTTCTGTCAATAGATGTGTCAAAGCCTCTCAGGCCCAAACTCGCCTCCACCATTCAAATTGACATTTGGAGCGATCCTCGCTTGGGCTTCGCTCTTTCAAGCCGCCCCGGTCGTTTTTTAAAACCCACAGAAAGGTCTCCCAATCCACCACGAATGGGAAAAGGTCGCTGGATGGCCATTGAGGGAAAAAGTGTGGGCGTGAGTGTGTGTTAGGGGGGATTCGGTATTTCAGATTAGGTGTGAATGGATTGGGTCTGCTTGACTGTAAACTTTGATAGCCATCCGCTTTGTTGAATGAGCATGCACAGACCGACTCTTTAGTGGGTTTGGGGTTTAGGGAAACGACGGAGTTGGAAAGTGCAAGTTGACACTTGTATAATTCCTTGTTTCTGCTAAGAGAGCAAGAGAAAATGTGAGGAGAGAGGAGGGAGATAAAAGTTTAAAAATGCTGTGTGTATTCACTATATGCTTGTGTGCACATACATGCGTGTTCATATTTGTGTTTCTGAGTGTGTGGGGGAAGATAACGGAGAAAGAGAGCAATAAACGCTCTGTGTGTGTGGGAAAGAGACGGAGGCCAAGACAGAGAGAGAGAAAGTGTGTGTGGGAGGGAAAGACAGAGCAACGGAGGGAAAGAGCGATTGGGGCCTGAAAGTGCTTAGGCTGCGAGTGCTGGGTTTAAGGAGCGAGGACATTATTGTAATGTTTTGCTTCCATTAGGGTAAGGGGATTCTGGAGAGGAGGAGAAAAAAATTACAGTGTGTAATATCGCACTTTAAATTGCCTGGAAAATGGATGGGGAGAGGAACATTGTGCAGACAGTGCTAAAAGCAAATAACACATTCAAGGATTTTTCTCTCTCTCTCTGCTTCGTTCCCTCTCCCTCTCCACACACACACACACACACACACACACACACACACACACACACACACACACACAAATAACCCTTCCTCTCTTTCTGGCAAAGCGAATGAAGCTCTCAGCCGGACAACAACAACAGACAGCCTGCAAAGCACGCGAGAGACAGTGGGGGTAAAAAAGGGACATTCAGCGGATTTATGGAAATGAGGAGTGGAGAGAGGCTCTTACGGAGGAAGGCACTTGAGCAAAGTGGGGGGGGTGTGTTGGGGGGGTTAATCCTAGCTAGGAAAATAGCAAAAACAACAGCCAGCCCTGTTAACCAGCGCTGTGTTTTCCTGGACTGGGCTGGGGAGGGCTCGAGGTTTACAGGCATTAGAGGGCAGCATAAAACCTCCGGCTTGATTTCATCATGTTGGGAAATAACCTTTTACAGTGCCTCACTCGCTCTCTCTGTCTTCTTCCATCCACTCCCTCTGTCTCTCTCTGATGTTAACTGCTCTTCAGTGGGTGATAGAGAGGGAGCATCACAGTCATTCCATTAAGGTTACATCCTAGTCTTTCAGGTTTTTTGCAATGTTGTGTGGATGGTGATTTATTTTTTATTTTTTAAATGAGCAATTGTGCTGGTTTTAGCAATACTCGAGAAGTGGCCATAATTGCTGGAAAGAATTTCCCATGTGGCCTGTGGGTTAGCATTCATGTTACAAGCCTTTGGCAACAAGTTGTGGCCAAAACTGAAGTGGCTCTATCAAATGAACACACACTCTGAGGATAAGTTGACTGAACATTTACTGTTACATATTTACCAAACCATGGTTTTCCCATGACCTGGCCAACGAGGAAGCATAATGGTTAGTAAACTGGTGCTGTCAAGAATACAGAGAAATACGAAGGGTGTGAAGTGGGTGGTATACTTGCTGTAGGAACTCATTTTGGAACAGCAGAAGAAGACCAAAGTCCTGCATTGAGCCGTCTTTGTTCTAACGTCTTGTGCTCCAAGTCCTCCTGTTCCCTCAGAAAATCTTTCATTACAACCACTGTTGGCGATATTCTCAGAGCTTTGCTAACATACCATCTCTTTTTTCCTTTGTTATGGTCTCTACTCTTCATGCAGCCCTTACTGGTGTGGCATGTAAAGAAACAAACTGTTTCCATTTCAGACAAGTTTGACTTTGTAAGTATACAGCCTCTTTGTGTACAATCTGGATTTTTTATTTATGTTGCACACTTACAGAGACTACTGTGTATGTATTGGGTTTTGTGCTAGCCACTAAGTTTCACTAAAATAAAAATCATCAAACACACACGTGCGTAAACACACACAGCATTCCACTCTGTAAATATTAACCTCTGTATACTCCTTAGACTTAAAACCTTCACTATTCTCCTGCCAGACAAGGCCAAACACTGGCCAGGGGCTAACACACACATATGGACACACCTCTCTCCTGAGCCATAGGTGAGCGGGTGATTGGCGGGTGGGCTCCATCTGGTCCATTTCCAGTGTTCTGTGGGGCCACAGTGGAACCTGCAGAACAACATGAAGTCGGGACATGAAGATCCACTTGATTCTGCACTGACTTGACACATTTCGGAGTTACAAAGGTTCAACCCGGTCTTTGTAACAAAAGCTGTCACATTAAAAGAAAATGTTTTGCGTAAATTGAATTTCCTTCTTCGCATGAAAGAGAGGTCAACAGAAAATTGATTCATATTTGCTTGAAAAGTGAAGGAAACTGTTGTAACAATAAAGCACTGAAGGACCACTTGTATCTTTCTCTCTGCATTTCTTTCAGTGGCACAGAAGTTACCTGGTTCAAAAAGTTTTCTGCTGTTTGACTGATGAAAGAAAAGACAATGAGAAATCAGTATTAAGATGAAGGTTAGATTTTGACTGAGGCTGCCCTGGATTTGTTTCTTGAGATTCAAGCGATAGTGTTAGGGGGTTTGATGCCAAATTTATCATTTACAGACACACCGAGAGCTCAGCACAATCGCTATACATGAAGCTGTTTGTGATTCACTATTAGCTTAATGACAAATGCACTTCCAGAGGGCATATCAAGTCATTGAACTCTGCGCCACTTCCTTGAGTAAGCATTAAAACTAGAGCGCTCCCCTATAGAAAACCAGAGCCATTTGAGGATTATTGATCAGGCGGTTGTGCGGGTCTTTGGGCTCTGCCTGTTCCATTGAAATCCAATAGTGAGTTGAGGGTCTGATTAGGACAATGGCAGACAGCAGCTATGGTGGATTGATTTGGCCCAGAGGAAGGAGAGAGATGGCAAATTAACCTTTTACCATTGGATCCAGACCTGAGACAATGAGGAGAGGGAAAGACAAGGGGGAAAGTGGTTTGTGTTTTCAAACGCCGCTGGTGGATGAGGTGAAAAATTCAGTGCTTAAATAAAGTGACATGCAGCATGCCCGAACATATGAGAGATGTTGATGCTATTCAACTGTACATGTTCAGTGATGATTGTCAGTACATATTTTTACAATTCTGGTATATGATTTAACTTGCCTCTTTAGAAATGTGTCAAAAGTAATCATTTACTCAGGATGAGTACTTATGAAGTACAGTTGGAGTGCTGCATTAACACAATTTTGCTGCCACAGTGTTCTTAAAACTCAGAGAATATAAATCCCTTATTATAAGGGAAATACTTCACATTATTCAATCACACAGTAGAAAGTGCGCTGTTTCGAGATGAGTGTGTGCAGGTGTGTGTGTTTGTGTGTGTGTGTGTGTGATGTGTCAGTCCACGATAGCAGTAATACATGACTGGAGGTGGCACACTCTCCACATAAACAAACCCAATTAAGTCAACATAATTGCTTTGCATAAAACTGCACAAACAACATTTCCATACAATCGGCCGCCTACACACACACACACACACACACACACACACAGAGACATAAAAGTAATTGGACAAACAAGTGTATATAAACACACTCAAACACACAAGGAAACATGTGTAAGAGCACAAAGGCACATGGGATACGTGCTGAAATATTCACACACACACACACACACACACACACACACACAAGCACACAGACGCCCTGCCTCACACAGACCCAGAGGTGCTGCTTCAAGGAGGGAATATTCGATTAGTTAGTTTGTCACCATGTGGTGGGAGGGCAGGGGAAGCGTTGAATAAACTCCAGAAACACTAGTTGCGTGCTTCTATGTGTGCGTATGTAGCAGTTGTACTCCTTTACTTAAGTAAAAGTAGCAATACCAAAATGTAAAAATACTCCATTAAAACTACACAAGCAGTAGCAGGAAACTGCTACAAAGTAAAAATACTCATTAGCACAATGGCCCATTTCAGAATGTTTATTATGATATATATGAATTATAATTGGATTATTATTATTAATGATGTATTGACATTTAATTTTATATACAAAGTAAAAATACTCATTAGCACAATGGCCCATTTCAGAATGTTTATTATGATATATATGAATTATAATTGGATTATTATTATTAATGATGTATTGACATTTAATTTTATATATATATATATATATATATATATATATATATATATATAGTGTGTTGGGAGTTACTAGTACTATACTGTAGTTGTCAATAAACAGAGGAGTAAAAAGTACAATATTTCCCTCTGAAATGTAGTGCAGTAGAAGTATTAAGTAGTTAGTAATAATGGAAATATTCAAATACAAGTTACTCAAATTATACCTATGTACAGTCCTTTAATAAATGTTATGATCACTGGTATGTATGTGCGTATGCAGCTGTGTGTAGGAAAATGCTTTCTCTAATCTGCATGTGCATTCTCATGTGTGCGCTTGTTTCTGCTTCAGTGTGTATATTACATTAACACTTCACTGTACTGTTTATGTAGTAAGTGTTTATGTGTCTGACTGGAGCAGCCTAAAGCCTCTCGGAGAGGGGTCACAGCCACTTGTTGCCAGAGGGACGGATTTAGCTCCAGCACGGGTTCAGATGGGTGGATGGATAGTGAGGATGAAGTTTGCTAGCAGGAGTTTACTGAACCCTTAAAGTATGCAAGTCAACCCTACGATAAAGGCTAGCCTGTGTGTGTGTGTGTGTGTGTGTGTGTGCAGGGATGCATGCCAGGCACCAGCTATGCTGTCAGACTCTGTTTGTTTGGATGGCAGAGTGGTGGTGGTAGCAGCTTGTACTGTATGTGTGTGTGTGTGTGTGTGTGTGTGTGTGTGTGTGTGTTTGTGTGTGTGTGTGTGAGTGCGTGACACTATGAGGGTATAAATAGGGAACAGTGCCCTCAATGCTCCACTACTCTCTCTACATACCCATGTAAATTGTCACCAGAGAATAATGCAAAGACATACGAGTGTGCGTTTGTGTGTGAGTGAGTGTGAGTGTGTGTGTGAGAGAGAGAGAAGACAAATAGGGAAAAGGAAGAACGACAAGAAACAGAGATCCTTGTTGAGAAAGAGGAAACTGAAAAACAGATGTGAGAGGAGAAGTAGTATAGTTGAGTCTGACAAGGCCTCACCCCTCCTTCCCTCTTCTACTGCAATGAACGAGTGAAGCTTGGAGCACTTTGTAATTATTTCACTACCAATTACTGTCTAAACAAAGCCGCTTCTCACATTTTCTCCTCTTCCCTTCCTCCCTTGCCTTCCTCTCTCCTCTCCTCTCCTCGCTATCATTTTTAACAAGGTGCCATTAAATAATTACGTCCAAATAAAACAAACTCCACAGTGAGTCCTGGCACGTTTAATCCGTACCATTAATAATTCATACGCTGAATCTTTGACGTGCAGTTCTTCTCCATGCGCTGCTGAGAGAGAGAGAGAGAGAGAGAGAGAGAGAGAGAGAGGGGAGCTAAATGTCAGCAGGAGCTGACTGTATATCTTTCCCTGTCCACAGAAAAAAGGCTGTCTTTGCTAGCTATGAATGAAAATGTAAAACAAATAAATGGTAAGCAAAACGCTTTCACCATCCGGATCATCTTCTTCTGACTGGGTGTGTGTGCGATTTAATATTTGTGTTGATCCATTTGTAAGCTTGTCTGGCTGCCACTATCTACAACATGTAACATTCTGTGTTAATGAGTGCCAGTATATTTGCATTTTTGAGTACATGGGTTTCTTTGGTAAATAAAAAATTTGATGATGATGATGTTCTTCTACATTTCTGATGTTGTTCAGTGATTACATATCATTTCATGCATTTAGATCCGTTTCAGTTTTTGGAGATTTGATGTGAGTTTGAGTGCATATTTCGATATTTGTGATCATTCTTGTATCTTTTTGCCAGTTTTTGTGCTTTAAAGACTTTATGTATGTTTTCATGTGCATGTGCGCTTGAATATGTCTTTGTTTCAGTGTTTGAATCTCTTTGTGTGTGTGCTAGTGTTCCCATAGGTGCTCTATAACACAATTAGCACATGTGGCAATCAGTGGCATGGCTGTCCCTCAGCCTGCATCTTTATCCACCGTCTGAAATTTACACCTCCACAAGTGCCCAGCTGAGCACACACATATAAAAACATACACAAATGGATATGATTGCAGAAAAAAAATCCCTGCCACTCGCATCCATACGCATTCAGTTTTCATGGGAAACCCGGTTAGGATGCAAGGTGCTTCTATTTTTAATTTATTGTAATAAATTATTCTTTCTAACTAGATGTTTCTCGTATAATCTGTGTTTTTTTGGTGGCAGGTCTTCAAACAGGTCTCAATCATGAGAGCACACTTGTGCAAATGTTTGTCCTTAACACTGACCACTAGGCTAAAAAGATAAACAGATCTGATGTTTTGATCGTGTTGATGGGAGTTTCAGAAAGACGGAACCTGATGCATGAAGACCAAGCGCAAACAGGAAGATATCTAGGACGAGGATGCTCTTTTGGAATGCCGCTGCAGAGTCAAATAACTGTAATTTCCTCTTTGCGAAAAATGCACTTAGCAGGCACATCCATTTTCCACTGTTTCCTCATGATACAAGGCAGCAGGGCCAAAAGTAATGGGAGTTCATTGCGTTTTTGGAGATAATGCTCCTCGCTAAAAACCCAATACACATTTTAAATTTCTCTTCCGCAAGGACTGTCGAGGCAACCCTGAGTCTCCTTTGAAGAGAGGGAGTGTGGTCTTTGAAGCTTTTTTTCATCAGGGTTTCAAACGCAAATGCCGGGGAAGTTCAAAGCCGAGGGAGAGTACTTGTGGCCATATTTCTGTTTTGTTTCAGGGCCCCGGTAATATTAAGCTTAGAAACTACTGTGTATATGTGTGTGTGTGTGTGTGTGTGTGTGTGTGTGTGTGTGTGTGTGTGTGTGTGTGTGTGTGTGTGTAATGCCAATGAAGAAAAGTCAACCTGTGAGTCAATGACAAGACTTTTATTAATTGCAGATGAAAGGAAGGTGCGGGTGTGCGCCGGCAGACATGAGCATACATGCTTGCAAGGGTGTGCAGATATATGTGTACACCAAGACGCAGCGATGCCTCTGCTTGCCTACATGCACACGCGCGCACACACACACACACACACACACACACACACACACAGATACACACTTCCCCTAACTGTTTCTCACAAATACAGACCCCCCTAGAGCAGCAGGGGCCATTTTTGCTAAAGTGAGGTAACGGCGGTGAGCACTAATAGACCGGTGTAGAATACAGAGAAAGGGCTGCTTCAGCACCATCTCTTAATACAACCCTTAGGCTGTAAATGCACACACACCTGCACCAACCCAACACACATTCACACACACCAAGGTAATATCCCCTACTTGCCGCGTCTTTAGGGGAAAGAGGCAGATAAACAGCAGGCTCCAATAATGGTGGTTTAGATCTCAATGGGTGCGAGTCAATGCCTCTCCAAGCCGGGGGCTAATGCCAGTTAACTCTCCCTGTAGGGGACAAGCGCAGGCCTGCAGTGGCTCGCAAAACAAGCGCTCTCCCAAGATCCTCATTACTTCCAATGCTGAGTAGCAACTGTAAGTAAAGCAAAACTGCAGCTTAAGCTAAAAAACAGTGAGGGGGATGCGGGGGAGAGAGAGCGATGGAGTGAGAGAAGGCAAGAAAATAGGTGTTGGGGAGGGAAAATAATTGCACACTGTTAGGGTTTGGTTAGGGTTTTCCAGTCGGACAGAGTTAGAATGGGATTTCTCTAAACGGCTAACGCAGCAAGCCATATTTTCTTTTTTTTGGCCGACGGTGTGCTTTGTGAATATAATGCCTGCGGGGAGGGCATTTTGCTGTTTCACTTCGAACGCGAGCAGCCATCAGGAAGAGGAGAGACAGAGCAGAGGCATGTGGGAGTGGGGGATAGATGGGCAGATGGGGGGTAGGGGGGTTGATGTGTGGATGGGGATGAAGAGGGAAAAAAAAAAAGGGGAGGACAGAAGTGGAGAGCTGGAGGAGAGATGTGGAGAAATAAGAGGGAGAGAAACAGAGGCAGAAATGTGGATGGAAAATTCAGCCTTGTTCCTCGGTGGGAGGCCTGTACCGCAGCAATGCTCTGAGCGAGGAAAGCAGCAGAGACAAACAGAGATGGGGAGGAAAGGGTGGGGACGAGGGAACGTGAGACACAAGAGGGAACATAAGAGAAAGCGAGGACGATAAAAATAATGAGAGAAAGAGAGAGTGACAGGGACAGCCAGAGGCAGTGTTCCCACCATGCAGCCTCTTAGGGAGTGGTGTGACTAGGAAACTCGCCCGGCCCCATACGCTGCAAAACACACTTGCCTAAAAACTCAATCCCCCCTTATTCTCTTCCAGTGCTTTCTTGTAATAACTTTCACCACTAACACAGGAAAAATAGAAGTTTTGGTTGAACATCCCTGCGGTGTCTTTTCTGGTCTGATATTTTGTAGCTGGTAAATTTGTTTTTCTCTCTCATCGGGGAAGTCGTTTACTGACGCTGTTCTTACAAATGGCCACCTTTATGCATGCAATCCCGATCTGAGGTCATCACTCTCGTTCCTTCCAGGCATCTGTGTTTGACCTTTGACCTCGGTGTGGAAAAAGACCAGCACCATAGCAAAATTGTTTTTTTACAGCTGTGGTTCTCATTATCATAATTAGAGATAGAAATATATTTAGAGCGGATGTAAGGCAGGTTGGAGGAGATTCAATGGGAAGGACCCTTAAGCTAACTAACTGGACAGGCCTGGCCTTCTCACCCTCTCTGTTTCCCACCCTCTATCTATCCCTCCTTCCCCTCTCCCTCCTCCACTCGCCCTGACCTCTCTGTCCTTTTCTAGGCCCTGGAAGCACTTGAAGCGAAGCGCAGATACGCAACTTAAACTCTCCCGAGCGCTCACCCGCAAGCTCCAGTCACCTCTTTACAGGAAAATAAAAACTTGGAGGGGTGAAGAGAGATGGAAGAGGGAGGAGAGAGGTGGAGGGGGAGGGGAGGGGGGGCAGGCACTGTTAACTGGACCTCGGAGGACCTCGTGGAGAAAGAAGAAGAGAGAGAAAAATAGAAAAAGGAGAGATGAGTATTTGTGACTTTCTGCAGCAGCCAGAATGAGCTGGGCCATGGAGGAGTGTGGATGTGCTCTGTGTCAATTAGTAGCTGCACAATGTGGAAAAGTGTTGCAGTTTGGCCCTCAAAGCAAGGCAGGCACCGTTACCATCTGGCTCAAGTGATGCTAGTAAGGTGACTGAGTTTCCCTTCTAAAAGGTTCTACTCACATCAGTTGAATTATTCCATCATTGCCCTTCTGGGAGTCTCACTATCTTCTCAGCCGATCCTACAGCATTCACCTCAGCCTTCTTCCTTTGTTTGGTTTACCGCACTAGCCAACACGCATTACACCATATTTTCACTCATCCACGCACTTCTACCATGACTGATGTCTCTCCTCCTTACACCCCCACCACTTAGTGAGTATGTTTATTAGTCTGTTGAATAAATTACTTTTGGACTAATATATATGTGTGCATGGCCTCCCTTTTTTGTTGCAAGCCTTGAGGCAGGCGGTAACAGCACGCAGACACAGCGAGATGAAAATACAACCAAACACGGACCAGATCTGAAAACAGGCTTAAATACAGAAGGTCCTAATCTAGTTTTCTTTGTCTCTGTTACGGCCTTCCAGTCTAAAACAAATACGCCACATTGCCATGGCGACAGGGACACAAGGTTACTACTTACTTTCTAAGTGGTTTACAATGGTCAATTATTTTAACAAAACAAAGCTTGATTGGGGAAAAACAGTTGATAATACTATCCCTTTAGTGATAACAGCAACAAACACTCTTTGCTAGCTATGAAAACATTCACCCAAAGTTTCTCTGTACAATAATCTAATATATACTATATGTACTGAAGGGTGACAAATGAAAAGCCTGAATTGCATGAACCTGAATAAATGAATAGAGAACCAAATGCAAATGCTTCTATACAGGGCATGCAGGGTCAATGAAAGGCCTTCGCAGATACAACATCTCAACATAACTGAACATTTACAGGTGATTACGGAGCAACAGCCTGCTTCCCGGAGTGCTTCCACTAGTTTTAGCTCAGAAATTTTCAGAAGAGCAGTATATTTCCATGCACTTTTTTTTTTGTTGACACTGGAATTTGTTGTGGGATTTTACCTTGCACAGCAGCAGACATGTGCATCTCCTCGCCTTATCAGCTACAGCACATCCAAGCTGATGACAACTGAGTTTCTGTGCTCTGTCTGTGTGCAGTTTGATTTGGTATGTATCAGGTTCAGTCTGGTAATGGATATGTCTTCTGCTCATTTTTGGGGACAGCCATACTAAGGCTGACAGGAAGTGACGCCATACTGACAGGTTGTCAACCTGGCGACAACTTGTCAAACCCAGCCTGTGCACACACTCAAAACCACACTGCAAACACTGTGTTATCTGCATCTAGAAATATCCAGGAAATGCAGAGTTCTGGAAAGCCAAACACACACAAATCAGCATATTTGATGGATTCTGCGGCTGCTGAATCTGGGACGACACTAAATTAGGGACTGAAGGCTGAATGTTTCCAGGACCTTGTGTTCTGCCCTGTGACTGGACGACTTCGCCTCTCTCTCCAACAGCTCGCAGCCGGTGATGGAAGCTGAAACGCCGGCGGTCCCTTTCAGCCCCACATCCATCCGGATGAGAGACGAATGTCTGCTTGCCTTGTCCCCGATGTCTCAAGGAAGGAGTAAAATATTCTGAGGATGCTCTGAATTGCTTCAGAGACATTGCAAGGAAGAAGGTGTGTGTGTGTGTACACGAGGTGGAGGAAGAGGAGGGGGAGGCTGGCGGTTGAGCAATGTGATTTCTGCTCGACTGTCACAAATCTAGCGCAACAGGAAAATCAATTTGGCCCTGTGTGTGCCTTTTTGGCTCCGGGAGAGAATCCAAATAGCGAGGCGAGGCCCGGATAATGTTACAGTGTATTGGATTTGCTTCATGGAGAAATGGAGAGAGAAAGAGAGACACAGAGAGAGAGAGAGAGAGAGAGAGAGAGAGAGAGAGTGAGTGAGAGAGAGAGAGAGTGAGAGAGAGAGAGAGAGAGGCGGGAGAAAGAAGAGTAGAAGTGAGGAGACGAGGGAATCACAGGCGTGCCGTGGAGCTCCGACAAGATAGA
>LKNJ01001396.1:0-94972 GCA_002120245.1 Maccullochella peelii | reverse complement strand
GCGAAAAACGTACGGAAGTAGAATAAGAAGAAGAAAAATAAAGAACAGGATAACAATAGTGTGAATGCTGAATCAGCAATTAGTGATCATGAATTAAAAAGTGTCACACTGTGGTTAGTCTGTTCCTATTCAGCATAGACTTTATTGTAAACATGTAAACAGCAAAGCGTAGATAGACTATGGCTGTTCAGACTCTCTGCACAGCCAGGCCTCTGTGTCCATCAGTGCTGTACTCTTTGGGTTCCCTCCTGACTGTGGAGACAGAAACTGTGAACTCTCACAGCCCTGACAGGCACTATAACTAAGGGACATTTCCCTCATTGGAAACCATGTTGCTAAAAAAGAAAAACATCATTCTGCAAAAGACAAAACTAAATTGAGTTAATCTTTAAAGAAAAGAAAGCAAAAACAGGACAGTTTTACATCATACAGTATATATATCATTTGTCCATTCACTTTGTTCTTTAGTCAAAGACAAAATGTGTAGCAGCAGTAAAATATCTATTAGGTCTGGTTTAGGTCAAATATTAAAATATCGTTCCAGTGTTTCTGTATGTTTTAAGTTATGTATTCTTCCAATTACTGTCAACCATTTCCACAATGTGTTTCTAGGTGTGCTAGCAGCATGGCTCCATGGATGGAAGTGTCAGTTGGTCTGTTGATCGGTCCACCACTTTGGTCCAGACTGAAATATCTCAACAACTATTGGATAGATTGCCATGTAATTTGGTAGATACATACATGGTCCCCAGAGGATGAACCCTAATGACTTTGGTGATCCCTTAAACTTTTCATTTAGCAGTCAGGTCAAAATTTAAATTTGTCCAATATTTTCAAAACTAATGACATTCCCATCAGCCTCAGCTGCACTTTGTGTTCAGTGCTAATTTGCAAATGTTAGCATGCTAACACGCTAAGCTAAGATGGTGAACATGGCATTATACCTGCTAAACATCAACATGTTAGCATGCTGAGGTTAGCACTTGGCTGCATGCACTGCTGTGCCTAAATACAGCCTCACAGAGCTGCTAGCATGACTGCAGACTCTTAGTCTTGTTTGTTTCAAGAGGCCTTTGGTTTACATTAATTTCAGCTCAGTATGATAATCAACGTGCAGAGACTTGAAACATGTTTTACTTCAGGTTTAAGTGCAGACTGACATGACAAAAGAAGAGTGTAGTACCACAAAAGCTCCATACTGTCTAGTGAATTGAATGAAGACCAAATGCTGCCTGTGGAAGAGTCATTTAAAATCACATTGATCGTCAGTAATGTAAAGTGTACACAATTTCTGAGATCACTGGAACAAGGGAAGCTTAGGCACTAACAAAGAGGAAGGGTTTGACCCTAAAAATAGCTACAGTTCCCTTTCCCATCACTCGTTGTTCTCTGTGGTTTTACAGCTGTGCGGTCTTTTAAGGTGCTTCCAGTCTGCCTCGCTCTCACAGCGCTGGACTCTGCTGAAGAACTTCTTGATGAGAGATTTGGCTTCTGCTTTAACTGTGGACACAGAGACGAGCTTTAGAGAGGAGTCCATCACATGCAGCAAAGCACGAGTTTACATGATTTATCCCCTGCATACCTTGGCCTTTTCCCCGACTCCTCCCCTCTGCAAGAAGGTGAGACAAGTAGCGGGCGAAGGACTTAAACAGCTCCTACATTCAAAGACAACAACAGCTGAGAATTCATCAGCAAACAAATGAAACTGTTCATTTCACACTGCTTTTTCTGCAAACATGAAATGATATTCACTTCTCTCACCTTGGTGGCAAACTTTCCCTGAGTGTAATAGGGGTCCAGGTAGCGGACCACGATATCGGCTGCTTCCTTCAGCGTCACAGGCTTGGGCGGCTCACTAACGGGGAGCAGGGCCCTCTCCTGCACATTGGGATTGAAGGTTACTCTTCTGCTGCTGCCGTTTGCGGGGCGGCTGCGCTTCGCTGGAGGAGAAGACTCTCTGTTCACTTTCATGTCATCTGCCAACTGGAAACATACGCACATGTACCATCAGTCACTGAGCGGGAAATACAGCTTAAGACTGGACAAGAAACAGACACTTACGCCTGCTATCAGAGGTGCTTTAGCTTCTTCCTCTGGTTTGTTTTGTCTGTGTGAGAGAAAATAATGTCAAGAGTTGAGAGAAGAAGACTTTTCCATCAACTTAAAATGGTGCATTCAGGGTGACTTACTCTGTAGTGGACGTCATACACTCTTCAGATGCGTCTTGAAGCTGCTCCAGCTCCAATATCTCTGTATCCTCTTCTTCATCATCATCGTCAGGTATAACTATTACTTCTTTTTGACTTTCTTCTTGGATCACGTCCTGAGTCTCTGACTCCACAGGGCTGATCTCTACAGCCTCCACAGTGACAGGTGAGTGTTCCTGCTGGCTATTCTTTTCTTGAGCGACCGCAGCAGTCGTGTGAGATAACGTAGCATCGAGTCCCTTCGGCGTCTCCGCCTCCTCCTGGCTTTTCTCCGTTGGTTGTTTCTTCGCAAAGTACTGGGAAATGTTGCGGGAATTCTTTGCCGCTTCCGCTAGCTTCTGCTGCTTCTTGCTCACGGCTCTGCCTGCCTTCGTCGGGCTGTTCAGGGAGGCAGCGGCGGCGTTTGCCCTGGCTCTGATGGAGGACGTTACAGTTGAAGATGCATCAGTGTTTGTCTCTTCTCTCATCTCCCCTCCAGAGCCTCCTGAGCCGTCGTTGTAAAATCCGCCACTCTCTGTCCCCTTGTTAGACACGGTGTCCAACATGGAGGGCTTCAGCACATCCTTAGCAGTCAGGAAGGGGTTGGATGAGCCCCTCTGGCCTGCCCCTACTCTCTTACGCTTCAGCTGGAGGAACAATGGATAAAAGAAGACATATCTGAATAGTCTGCAGCCACTAGAATCCACAATAACTGCTTGTAAACTAGGTGAAGCGAGTGTGAAGTAAAATGAATCTTACTGAGTAGATCTCAGATGCAGATGTGAACCCATGCAGCTCCTCTGAAAAGCAGGAAGAGGAGGAGGAAGATGCTTCCTCTTTGAGTTTTGACTCAATTTCTGTGGATTCACTGCTGCTATTTGTCTTCTCACCTTCTCCTCTTTCTTCTCCAGTTGAAGCAGGTGCTGCTTTCTTCATCTCTGATACCTTTAAAAACAAGAGACGAATTCAAGAATATATCTCCCCAATCTTGCTGTATGCTACCAATGATGCTTTACCTTCTTTAGGACAGCAGCTTTGTACAAGTTGGACGACTTGCTACTCTTGAAGACCTCATGTTCGATATCCACCGCTAAAGACAGGGTGTCACAGCTGAGAAGCGGAGAAGACATGAAAGACAATGTAGAGCGACATTTCTGCACAAAATGAACTATGTGTATGAATGATGTTTGAAGTATGTGTCTGCATAATTACTTGAATGCGTCCTCTGCCCTCTGGTGGCCATATAATGCCTCCTGCAAGAGGCACAGGCAGTGCTCTCTGGCCTGCAATATACAGTATATATATATATATATAATTAATTACAATCAGTGATGAACCAAAAAAACTAGTCAAGGTTCCAGAAAGATCAATGCTACAGGTATTAATAATATAAGAACCATCTTTTTTTTTTTTATTTAGTAGAAAGACATTATTTGAGAGAAATGTTTGTCATACTGAAACTCCACATCAAAACTAAAATGAGTAAAATTCCTACACTTTTGTGTTCAGAAAATGTTATAGCTGCCTGCATTATCAAGAGAAGGGCAGAAAATATCCACGTCTTTTTATATTTTGTTCTGTAAAACGGTTCACCATAACGCACTGAAGATACTGAGATACTGCAGCTGCAGATTCAGCCCATAATGCAAAAAATGCGCACGGATCTGCCTGCGTGGCAGTATTGTATTTTCATCTACTGCAGTCTCGTTCTTTCTTTCCAGGTGCTGTATATACACTGTTATATTGCTCAGTTGAAACATTGGCTCTGCCGTCTGTCTTCACATCTCATCACACGTGAGTCACTGAATTCCTGGAGACGTGTTAATGAACGCAGCAGTTATGAGGAATGTGTTTGCAGTGCCGTGTTGTACCTTTACAGTGAGCCTGGGAATCCTCTGGCTGCTGGCCTCTCTGAGTGGACAGTCAGCATCTACACAGTAGGACACAGCGGTTACATGACAGTACAGATGAGCCTGGATATCCATTGATAGATATTTTATTCTTTTATTGATATTACCTGGGGGAACAAAGTCTTCCCTCTGACCGTCACTTCCCTACAGAAACGTGAGCAAAGACAGAAGTTCATTCTCAGATATTCACTAAAACAAAGAAGTGCAGCATTACCACTCACCTCCTGCCATGTCATTTAATATCCACATCCACCCTTTACTGTCACACTACCAAATTAATTATTTCAATTTATCTTTTGTGCAACATCCCCAGTTTGAGTTCAGCTAAGGACCATTGTTGTATCCCTCTCTCTCTCATTTCCTGTAATCTTTCTACTGGCACTATCCAATAAAAAGGCACAAAATGCCCCAAAAATGGTAAAATAAATAAAAAATAAATGTATCTATTGGACCCTTTGTCAGGTTAACAGTGGCTTTAAAAATGTATCATTTCCTTTTCTGGTTCCACTGGTGACAACGATTATTTTCATTATCCATTAATCTACCGATTATATTCACGATTATTTGTTTAGTCTATAAAATGTCAGAAAACTGTGAAAACAGTTTCCCAGTCTTCAAAAGTGCTTATTTTGTCCAAAACCCAAAGACTCTTCATTTACTGTCAAACATGACAAAGAAAAGCAGCAAATCCTGACATTTAAGAAGCTGGAACCAGCTAATGTTTGACGTTTTTGCTGGAAAAATGACTGAAACGATGAATCATTTATCTAAATAGTTGGCAATTGATTTTCTTTTGATTGACTAATCATTGCAGCTCTAGCACTGCCCATATAGCTTATTCTTACATGGCTAAGGCTACATGGGATGAGCATTTTATTACCAAAATATGTTTTTTGGGTGGAATATCACTTTAACCTGGTACATCAATTAGAGATTTTAAAAAAGTTCTGAATGGTGTGGGATCTTCGCGACAATGGTCTCCTTTCACCTCCAAATGTCTTATTTGTTTATGTCACTCAGTTTCTTTACTATTTAACATTCCTGCTTTTGTAGACGCTTTGTTGTAAACTGGACAAGCTCCACTTCTGAGGAATAGATTTACATCAATGTTGCGGCAATTCCAACGAACATGTGGGAGCCATTTACTACAATCCTCACTAACAGGGGCCTCAACAGGCCCCGCCTTCCTGCTGCCAACATCTGGCGAACAGATGTACAAAGACACAACACAAACACTGCATGGAGTTGTTTTCCTAGCTGCAGAAAACATCTCTAAAAAGAGTTTGCATGTGCTGATGATTGTGATTCACCTTCCGCAGGTTCATCTGCTTCTTGAAGAGGTCAGAAAACTCCTTTTTCCTGTGCATGCCATCATCTTCACAACTACCTGCGTCCACTTCATCATACCTGCAAGACGTCAGTGTCAATCTACAGGTTCATCACTGCTTTACGTTACAAAAGCAAATCCAAGTGGGACAAATCAAACATTTCAGACAGTTGTCATTCAAGTTGTCCTGCCTTTCAAAGCCGTAGCCCTTCTTTCCTCCTTCGTAAAGGTCTGGCTGGAAACCGAACGGTCCTTTGGGCTGTTTGCTCTGAGCTTCAGTCTTGGTGCTGAGCGCAGCCGCCCTCTCCAGCTGGGCTCGGACAAGTTTGGGGTTACAGCAGTAGTCACAGGCACCTGAACAGTTGGGCGTCTTGTCCCCAAAGAACTTGGAGATGGTGGCGTGGCGACAACTGGAAGATAAAAGACACATTAACAGAATAGATGCATGATGTCTGCAGCTGCTTACATCAGAGTCTACATTTAAAAGGTCAAGCCTGGTGATGTTTTTGAGGACACAGCAAACATCTGTCCATCATACAGACCACCATCTAGTACATCATTGATCTATTAGCTATTGTGTAACCACCACACATGACCATGATCAATGTTTCTGTTATGAAATAAGTCAAACAGGGTCACATGATATAAAACATACTGATAATCACAAAACTAAAGCTAACAGACAGAGCTATTGGCCTTAGTATTGACCTCAGTATTTCTTCATGTGCTGATAACAAGAATGCTTATTAATTAGAGCTTATTAAATCTTAAAGTAATTAGTCTTATTTTCCTACAGTTTCAAGGTTTTTGGACACAATCCTCCTTTTTATTTCTAACAAGAGCTCACTGTCTTCCTGCATTTTATTCATCTTATTAAAATTTAGATGTGATAGTTTCCATTTTTATATTAAAGGGCCTCACACTTCTCTATCAGATCCAGTATTATGTAACAGCCAATATTCAATATAACACACAGCGAGAGTCTGTTTGGGAAACAGCCCATTAGACGAGCCACAACATACTAACTACCTCGCTGGAAATGGGAATGCCGTCTCCACAGCCATGAAAGAGAGAGGGGCAGTTTCACCAGAAGGAGGTGGAGACAAATAAAAGAGAGGCACACAAAGACTCTGTGAAGCAACAGTCACTCCCAAGGAGGACTGTCGAAGAGCAAGCAGCCTTGGAGGCAGACAAACTAAAGTAAGGCACACAGTCAACTACTCTGTGTGTGTCACTACCAAAAACCACAAAGAAGAGCAACAAACCTGAGGACCAAAGAAAAGACAAATTAAGAGGAGCATGAAAGAGGACAGAAGAGCAGTGAAGGGGATTTGTTGTGTTTTTTAAAGTGTCATCTCACTTTTCCTCAACTCCACGTGCAGAGTATCATCAGTACATGAGGAATTATCCCTCCAAACCCTAATCTCGACCTGACTGCTAATCTCAGACAGCGTCTGAGGACTCCTCCTCTGGATGACGTGCTGCACGTTTCAGCAACAAACTAACACACTGGCAAATAAGACACTCGGTGATGAACGTGACATTTCTTCCCTGAAGGAGTTACCTGCCGTCTCCTCCTCATCAACTGGTCTGCTTACATCTTTTTTTTGCCAGTCAGTCTGGTCTTGGCAGAGCGTGTGAAAACAACAAGGCCTCTCACAGGTAAGCGCCTTTCACCGTGAGAGTGTCTGTCTCTGTGCAGTTTGAGAGGCAAAGCACCTGAGAAATACTCCAGGTTGAGGAGAATGTGAAGAATGTGTTAAAAAATACTTACTAAAGACAAAACACACATTGGGAAGTTAAACCAGCTCGCTTTAAAATAAGGATGCAGGATAACTCTGTAGCTATACTAATGATATTTTTAACAGCTGGATGTCTGAGTTTCTCACTATTTGAACACTTTCTGTAAATTATAATAACACTCAATAAGCTAATGAGGGAAAGTCTGAATTGGGTAAAATAATAATAACAACAGAAAAGTCAGATAAAAAGGCGACAGATTAAAATGATTTTAAGGGTCTAAAATTAACACCCACCAAGCAATGACTGTGCAGAAACGTCATCAGCCAGGGTCATCTGCCACACTAGCTAACCAAATATGACAGTGTCTAAGTGATAACAGCCTCGGGTTTGGTATCTGTTCTTAAAATCTCAAACTAGACTTCAAAATGCTCTTTCATGTGAATTCTGCTGCACTAAGACTGGCACAAAGTGCTAGGCTGCTCCAATGCACAAAATAGCATGAAAACATTCAGGAGCACTCAGCTGTCAGTGTATTAGGTATGCATATGCTTACTGTATGCAGCAGTCCTGCAATAAATCTTACCTTCATGAAGGTTATAATATTTGAGCTTGTGTTTAAACTGTTTTATAGAGGTGCTGATTCGGCTTCATGGTCATTTTGTTTACCAGCCCTTTGCTAGGAAGCCAAAAAGTTAACTGACAGGTGTTGTTAGGACAATAAATTAAACTTATTTACAGAGTAATGCAACACAGTCCAATAGCCCTTCTATAGGACCAAATAACATAAAAACCTTAAAGGAATATTTTGATTTTAGAGGAATATTTTTGACATTTTGAGAAATTCACTTTCTTGCACTCAGTTAGCTTTGCATCAGAGCCAGGCTAGCGGTTTCCCACTGTTCCCAATCTTTATGCTAAGCTAAGCTAGCCTGCTGCTGGCTCCAGCTACATATCACACAGACAATGACAGTGGTGTCAATCTTCTCATGTAACTCTCCACAGGAAATAATTAAGCGTGTTTCCTCAAATGTCTCTATTCCTTTAACAATGTAATAAACTATATTCTATTATACAGTGGTTGTATTATTTTATAATGTTTTGTAATCCAATACAACAAACTGTGGCTTCCAAAACCATCAGCTGAACGAACAGGCTGTCACACCCAGTGCCATTTCACACCATTACTGTAGAGCACAAGAAGCTTTGTAAGAGTAAAATCTAAGCACTTTCAAGGTACCTAAACCAAACATTTCTAGACTCTCAAACCCAAATTGTTACTATAAATTCAATTGCAAAAAATAAAGTTTACAGAATTCCTTTACACCCACAGCAATCAATGTATATTGTCACTTTGTTTATTTTACCAGCTGTTCATTTTAACTTTGATTATATGTTTTGATCAGGATTATTTAATGCTTCCTAATTTCCAGAGTAAGGGATCAACAGAGGACTTATCTAGCTATGAATGATGAGTGAATACAATAATATTGTGTTGAAAATCAAGCATTTTTCAAAGAGTATATTCGAATTCAAGCATTTTCCTAACCTTGAAGATATAATGGTTAAAATTAAGCATTTTCCAAACTTTCAAGACTTCGTACGAACCCTGCCACGTTATAAACTTGACACTTGAACACCACCCATTAAAAACACATTACAGTCTATACACATTACACACAATGAGGCAGGAGAGACTTCAGTCCAAGATTAGAGCAGAGAGAAGGCCCTGTTTTTCCTTTCTGTCATGTCGTGTTACAGAGAGAGGATTAATCTGTTAGTTATGCTGAACACCCTAAACCACCAGCACCAGACCCCCTGTATCATTATCCTGGTAGACAGATTCCCTCTCAGACTCACCCTCGGTTAAAACAACCACATGCTTTACATCTGTGCACTCCCAGGCAGTAAAACTCTCGCTTTTCTTTCTCACTGTAGACCACTTTCCCTTTAAAAAAAAAAAAAAAANGGGGGGGGGGGGGGACCACAGATTGAGAAACTGTTAAGTAGCACTTTATCATGTTCATAGATAAAAAACTAAAAGTAATGTGCTTGTGTCAACACACCAGCGACGTCATCTCACCCACTCAGGGGTGTCTGTAACAAGCAACGGGAGTTGCATCCTGATGACACTGAAGGCAAGCAAATAAATGAGACACTGTGTAAACCAAATTCAAGAGTGACCTTTTCACTGAAAATGCTTCCACCTCATTTCTGCTTCACTAGGATGGACGCCAGAGAAGAGACGTTGGACATCCTGAACAAGATATGGGTCAAGCTGCAGGGTCTGCCCAACGCCACCCCCGTAGAGCTGGGAGCCTTCTTCGTGCTCTTAATCTTCATCTGTGAGTCTCCACTTTCTGTTATCACTAATGTCTCTATTTTTTAAAGAGTGAGCTGGTCATGACGCTGTTTTTATTTGCTCTCCCGCAGTGGTGGTCCTGCTCATGACAGTGCTGACCTGCGTGACCTGCTGCTGCTGTCGCAAGACCAAGCTGAAGGGATCGAACATTTGAGCAAATGTGCTCCACGCAACGGGAGATGGTACAAAACGTCCTCGAAACGCAAAAACAAGTTTTCTCTGCAGCACTCTCCTGCAGAGTGAATGCAAATTCCTACTGACAGTCATGGTCGTGCAACTAATAGACAGACATTGGAGACATTTTAGTGAGCGATGAAGCCTCATACAGGGTGTGTTCAGTGGCCCTAGAGGAGCCCAACCCTTGGACAATAAAGCACAGAGAAGGATGTCCTGACCGGCTGCCAAACACACCTGCTAAAGCTGCCATTCCATGGGGCACCCCTGCGCTTTACAGGGCAACAACAACGCCTCTGACCTGAGGAAAAGGCAGGGCAGAGTCCGACCCAAAGTATCTTTAATAATGCAGGCAAATACATGGAATATGAGCTATAAAATGTGTAGAATCATTATAAAAAGAGAACAAAACATAAACAGCAAGTTGTACAGTGAGACGTGAAGAGGAAAGCCACATTGGTTTAATGTTTGTCTAAACATAAAAATGTGTCATTCTTAAGGAATGAGAATTGGCAGTCAGACTTAAGAGTTGGGTAAGATCCTCCTAACCTGAAAGTGTTCCTTGGCGTACTTCACAACAAAGCGCAAAAGAGAGCATGTCTGCCCTCTGCTGTACACAAACTGAAATGGACTGTTAATTACAGCATGCATGTAATTAAAGTTATGTTTCATGTATAAAACTGCATGTTATATATGTGCAAAGGGTGGAGGCATTATGTAATGATGTGATCTTTGTTGTTTTACTCCTTCATTTGTACGCAATAAACAAAAAGTGACTTGCATGCATGTGTGCACTGAACGCTTATACTCACGCTTCTTGCACACAGAATGACACCATGGCTTCAAAGTCTGTAATGGCTGTTTTGTCCGTCTCTTTTGCAGAGCCACGTTTTTCCTGCGGACAAGTTTACAAAATGTTCACAAACCTTGAAACAACGCTGAGTTTTATTTATAGGAGTTTTCCGTTATTGTGCTGACCTGTCTGCGGGTGACCTCCTGGCAGATGAGGAAGTTCATTTGCTCCTTATCTCTCGGGGAGTAGTACGTGCGACAGGAGGAGGGCAGTCCGTCTCGCCCAGCTCGCCCAGACTCTTGGTAGTAACTGGCCAGGGACTTGGCGAGGTTCCAATGAGCTACAAACCTGCAGGGTTAACAAAACCATTAGCACATACAAACTTTAATTCTGCAGCCAATACAAAATAATACAGCAAAACCTCATTGCCTCACCTGACGTTGGCCTTGTCTACTCCCATGCCAAAGCTGATGGTGGCTACAATAACCAGCACCTTCCCCTGCATCCACTCATTCTGGGCCTCTGTGCGATCTCCTGCCTTCAGACCTACAGTATAAAAACAGAGGCCAAGAATTTGAGCCCAGCTCTTGGTGTTTTCCAATCCTACACCTACATGGAGGGGAAAAATGTCAAACCTGCATGATAAGGCTTGGCCAAGACTCCAAGCTTGGTCAGCTGGTAAGCCACAGTTTCGCAGCCTTCCCTGGTCCGACAGTACACAATCCCACAACCCTGTTCACAAATATTACACACAGCACGTTAAAGAAACCAGGGTTCTTGTGATCAAATTCAAGGGACAATATTAGTTAATATTGGCTGGTCACAGATTCATTGGTGTCAGTTTGTAGAGAAGTGAATCACAGATGGGCAAATGTAGAATTCCCTGCCTCCAGCACACGTCTTTGTCACAACTTTTTGAGTTGAATTTGAGGGAAATTTAAGGCCTCAAATCTGCCATGATGTAGGACAGTCTTGAAAATGTATGTTTAAATCGATCATATTTAAACTGCTCCAATTTCAAAGGAAACATTCAAAGAACTGAGACACTACTTGGGTGATATGATTTTTTGTAAAACTTACACCCAATATTATCGTCCAATTTCAGCTTATCAGAGATATATCGTATCGGCATATATGTTGGCTAATAATAACAAGAAATTGCAGTAGAGAAATGAAGATTTGTTTGAGGTCATTTAGAAACAGTGTCGCCATTACATAGTTTGTCCACGTGAGAGCTCTGAAAAGTTTTTTTAGGTTATGTGTTTCTGTACAAAACTGAATAAAGGCTGATATATCATCAGTGGATTTTTATATATAGATATCGGTATTGTCCTCAAAAATCTAGTATCAGTCTGGCTCTAGAAAAAATTAAGAATTTTTAAGGCTTTATTTTATTATTTATTATTTTATTTTGCTCAAATCCGCAAACTTTAAAAAGGACTTTTCTTGCATATAGGAGCACTGAGAAATAGTATAGTGAAAACCTAACCATGGCTATTCTATTCAGATATTTCTGTTTTGTCTTTCAAATGAGCTGTTCTTTGTCTACTGCTCCAACATGATTTTAAAATAAATGTTAGAAAATACATGAATGAGGGCTAGCAGGTGGTGATATATCATTGAAAGAAAAGGAGCTGTTCTGCACAAACAATCCCAACACCTCATAGAGTCAAGTCTACCAACCTGCCCATAAGACCCACTGTCCTGTGCCAGCGCCTTCTTAATGAAGGCGTGGAGGTGGGCGTAGGGGTTTGGCAGCAGCTCCCTGAAGATTACATCATAGTGCAAGTTACTGCGGAAGACAGGTGTGACAAAAGACAGCGGTGAGTGCAGCTTCAGGGACTGAACAATGTCCTCCTGTACATTCCTGGGTGCTGTCGCCGTCAGGGCCAAACAGGGAACCCCCGGCAAGCGAGCACGCAGCTGGCCCAGTTTGAGGTAGTCTGGCCTGAAATCATGTCCCCACTGGGAGACGCAGTGAGCCTCGTCCACAGCCAGGTAAGACAACAGGCCACGGGAGCACAGGCCTGTCAGGCAGGGCTGGAACGAGGGAGAGGCCACCATCTCCGGAGTGATGTAGAGCAGCTTCAGCTTGGGGCTGGTGCTACCCAAGTCAGCCAGGATTAGACGGCGCTCGCCTGCTGGGAGCTTGGAGTTGATGGAGCAGGCAGGGATGTTCAGACCCTTCAGGCGGTCCACTTGGTCCTGGGGAGAAATACAGGAAGGGATTAACACATACATAACTGAGACTGCACACGCAAACTCTTACACGTATTTGAAGGGTTTGCATTGGAACAGTAGAATCAGAGACTGACCTGGATGAGAGCGATTAGCGGAGATATAACCAGAGTAATACCCTCAGCCAGAACTGCAGGCAGCTGGTAGCAGAGGGATTTTCCTGCTCCAGTGGGCATGCACACGAACACATCCTTGTCACCTAAAGAAAAGACAACACCAGTCACCACCGTGCCAGACATTACTCTCTCTCTCTCTGACAACTCTACCTGCGAGAGATCATTCAAAGTGAGTCTCATACCTATAACAGCCTATTAAGGAACACGTCAGTTAAGTTTGCCTGTTGTTGCTATGAGCTAGCTAACGTATGCTAGTTAGCATAGAGACAAACTAACACAGCAGATAAACAGACCGTTCGCTGACTCACCTCTGATGACCGCTTTGACAACATCTTCCTGTAGTTTAGTCTTAAAGTTGTCAAAGCCAAAGTGGGTTTTTAAAGCGTGTTTTAAAGTTGTTGTCATCGTCTGTATGTCACTCATATATAAACCTCTCTGGCGCCGTCGCACACCGATGACATCATTACAGTCGTGAAAGACTGAAACTGAAAATAAAGGTTTACGTGTCATTTATTCATATAGTCTGTTTAACTTTTTCTTTTTTGTTGTTTTATATTTGCATTATTAAGGTGGAAAGAGTCGCCACGTGTTCTTATTTTATCTATATATTATGTGCGTTAGAGCTCTATGATTGGTCCACAATCATCATAATCCACAATCAAGCTGCTGGACACACGCACTACATGGCCAGAAGTACACTATATACTATATACACTATAGCAATACTCCATTACATGTAAGTCCTGCAGTGAAAATGTTACTCATGTAAAGGTACTCAGGCCCCTTTCAGGGTGTTATGTATACGTATAGGCTATACAATATTTATACATAAGCACGTAAGGACATCTTAAAATGACATTGTTACACAGGGACCATCTTTAAAACATGGCATCAAGATAGTAGAACACACCTAGGTCCCTCTCATGCAGGTGTGTGTTTTACTGGTGCTTTCGGAGCCCCTGGAGTTCTGAGGTGTCAGGGCAGTTGCCTGTGTGTGGTTGGTAATCCAGCTTTAAATTCTGTATCTGTGTTTCAATATTTAATTGCAGAAACATGACTCTTAAATTGAAATATTGTGCAACATTTAGTTGTATTTTAGTATATTCTTGTGAATCATTTTAAACACTTTCCCCACAATTTCAGCTTGACATATTTGCTATGTTTGGAAACTTTAAGAACTCAATTCGGTGGATACGTATGAGTTCAGAAGATCAGTTACTTGGTCCACTCAGTTGCTGTTTCTGTCCTGCTCTACTTCTGTAGGAGGATGTGAAATAACCATAACAGTGACAGAAGAGAGACGAGAGACGAGAGAGAGAAACAAGATGCTGAGGCTGACAACTGACACCACAAGCTTATTTACCAAAGGCTTGTGACCTAGAGTTTCAGTTTACACACCACACTACAGTTTTCTCTTTCTAATTAGAGACTGACCTATTTTTTTCTGTGCATGCCGCAGAGTTATCCCTGTTACTTTTGTGATATAAATAGATCACTTATTATGTAATGCCTAATGTGCGAATAAACAGACCAAAAAGTAAGACATGGATTTGGTTTATTTATTACTCACAGAAATATATTTTACTGCAGGGTTAATATTGCACAATACATTACATTAATATTACAGGTTTCCTTTCAAATATATGAAAATACAATATGTATGTCAGCAAAGAGTAGCACTATAACTCTACAGTGGTTGCAACGATCACATTAAAGCAGCAGCAGCAGCATTGTGAGAGTGGTCACATAGTGGAGCTATTCAATAGCACAATGATGGTTTTTTACATCAGGCTCTCTGATTCCTCCCAGTGATTATTATATAACCTGATTCGTTAGACTTTATTATGATATCTACTGGAAAGGGAAGAGGTGACAGGAGGAAACTCAACCCCAGAGGCAGGGTGTGGGGCAGAGGCATTGGGTCTTAGCTGCTGGAGACTTGATCACCAGATCCTTGATGATCTCCACTGTACCAAACAAGGGGAACAGCTTCTCATCAAAGCTCTCATTGTAGGTGTAAATGTGGAAGTGTTTGTCCACGTCATAGAAGGACAGCTGGCCACGGTCATAGTCGAGGTAGATGCCCACCTTGCGGGGGATGAGGTCGGGTGGCAGGGCAGTGAAGGGCACCGTCAGCGCCTTCAGCTCAGTGCCCCTCTCCAGCCTCAGGGTCAGGTAACCCGTATCTGTGTTCAGGGACTTGAAGCCTTTCCTCAGGGCCGACTCTCTGGCCACGCCCAGCCGCCAGTCCCGTTCACCCACCTCCACCTCCCAGTAGTGGCGGCCGGAGCCGAAGCCCTCCACCCCGACAGCGCACCACCAGCCGTCGAAGCGTTGGTGGTAATTGGGAACATCCTTCCTCTCAAAGCCACAGCGCATCCTCTTCTCGTCAGTGGAGATGAGCAGATCAGGGTTGGCTGTGTCCAGATCAAGAGTCACTTCCACTAGAGGGGAAGGTTAAGAGGTTTGAATTAACAGACAGGTTCAGTTAAGATTATACTGACTAATAATTTGATCAAATTAATGCTGTACCTGCAGCATCTGAGATCCAATCCCACACTGCAAAAAAACAGAGGACTTTAAGAAATGTTTGTCTGATTACACACAACTGATGTTACAGAATCAAAGTACTGTGTTGCCAGTATGGAGATATGGGCTGTAAAACTGTATTAAAGACCACACAGAGGACATTGTGATGATGAGAATGTTGAGGAAAAGGCGACGTTGTCCGCACTGAAAGCTCCCAAAATTTTAATTGATGCAACCTTTTGACCCACAAGGTCTTCGGCAGGAAAACATCCATGTGAACAAAGAAAAAAGGCTATTGCATATCTACAGACAAAAGATATCCCCAAGCAATTTACTGCTGTATGCACAGACTAAAAACACACATAATGTCCTAAAGAAAGCACTGTAGTCCAAACAGTAGTCCATATAAGACATGTACCATCTCTAAATTATTAGCATTTTTCTCCTTTTAAAAAAATTGTATATTGCAAAAAAGAAGAATCTTGTAGATCAAAACGTTAAATCAGTTCTAATTTTGGGGAGATTGAAAACGTCAACCTCTTGAAACAGGCAAAGCGGTTGTCTGTAATGGTTTTAAATAATTTGCAGTACATCACTGACCTGGTTGAGGAATGTAGGATATGGCACCTGGAAGGAGATGAGAACGGACTTATAAGGAAGTGAAAGTCTCCAGATTTACAATAGAATTCTACTTGATTCAGCATTGATTTACAAACCGATCTTCTGAGTCCTCTGCTTCCACATGAGCCACTGCTGCGGTATGGTGTCCTGCAAGGACACACCAAACAGGTTTGTATTATGAACCGCAGATAATGCACAGGGGGTTAAGCACACTCGGTGAATTGTTACATGGACTCCTACCTTGTCTGGGCGCTGCACCATTAAAGTCCACATAACCAGCTCCATAGCAGTCAGCAGATTGGACACGCGGCCCCAACGCCAGGCTGACTGCAGGTCCTCCAGAACCTTTGCCACAGGTTCCCCAGGCCACACACTTTGCTGCAAGATGATCAATGTGAATAAAATGTATCTATTGAGTATTTTACTTTTGTTTGAAAGAACAGAGTCATCTGAACAGGAAATGTTATTTGTGTATTTGAGCTAACTACCTCAGGCTGAGCTCTCAGGTCCTTGATCCAGTTGAGGATCACAGTTTTGGCCTGCAGCAGGTCCAGCTCATTAATCATATCAGGGTGTTTGCCCTCGTCCATCTCTGGCCAGCCATCTGTCTGCATGGGCCTTTTCTGCACACAGAAACATACATACCTTTATAGTGAATAAACCACTCTATACTTTCAGTAAGTATAGTCATATTCAGATAAGCACCTTGCTCTCTAACATGGAGGCCCACTGTAGGAGGAAGGCCCTGCAGAGGGAGGTTGGCCAGGTGTCATCCTGGTTCCAGATGTGCTCCAGGACTGCTGACCTCTGCAGTCGCAAAACAAAGAGGGAGACGTAGGGATGGTGAAGACAGAGAGGTAAAGACAAACCCTCATGGTCTGCTGGTCCCTCATTTGTGATCATAAGGACAAAGGGTAAACTCATAATGATTGTCTATGGCCACAATAACTTCTGGTTTCATGAGTGAACTGTTACCTGGCACACTCGGCTGAGATCTCTAGCCAGATCCACAACAAACAGCTGATCCTCATCCAGAGGCTCCCTCTTCTCCTTCTTTGCTCTCTTGTGTGATTCCTGCGAGAAAATTATAAATGAAAGGATTTTCTGTGGGAAACAGTTTGGAAAGGGAAGGGTTCTCAGCAAAAAAAAAAAAAAAAAAACATTTGGAGGACATTAGTGCTGCTTTACAAGTGCCTTAAGAGAGTAATGAGGTCAAACTAGAAAGGGAGGTGGTCACTCAGCCTGATCAAAATGCACATCGTGGCTCTGTTTCTGTCAGCAGAAAATAAAGACACCCCTCCCTTCCAAACTCTGCCTTGATTCATCTCCCCAACAACTCCCCGCATACATCATTAGCTCTCTTTTGTTAAATTAAACCAGGAAGGGAGAAATGCATGCAGTCACATGGTACTAAAAAATGTTGTCATGTCAACAACTGTCTACTTACGTATCAAGGTGACCCCCAAAAAACATTACACACACAACAAAAACTTGTTACCTTTATCTTGGCCGTTAAGGCTTTGGCCGGCTCCACCATGAAGTGAAAACACTGCATCATCTTGGCTGGTCTTTAATAGAGTCCTACAGTGAATAACACAAATACATGTTAGTTTAGAAAATGGCATGATCAGCAAAGACTCCACTTTGTTCTTGTCAGCAGCCTTGATAGCTTCATTTACGCGTGACATGGTTATATCTAAGATTAGCCTTGTACTGTAAAATCAAGTAGTTTAACACTGCTATGTAATAATTGGCCAACCATTTGAGGGTAAACTTTGAAGTTGATGCCCAAATTCATAATTTCAGGCTACTGGTGTCCTTCAAAGGTCACATCTTTGCATTCTGTGTCAGTCTATAAACTGGAACACTGCTATTGTTGACTTCAAAAACACCAGTGCGACATGTAAATCATTAAACACGTGATGGAAAGTTCACAGGGCCCTTGAGAAAACATAACGCCTGAGTGTGATCACAACAGTTAATTAAAAGCTAGGGATGTAGTGTCCTTGGCTTTAGCGGCCATCATGGAAAATACAAAGTTGATTAAGGCAGATTATCTCTGGTGAGACATGAGGGTCCAACAGGAAGTATTTCAGGAGGTCACATTGGAGGCCAGAACACACAAGTGACCTTTAACTGGAACAGAATAGAGCAGTAAAAGCAGGCGGTCTGAGACGTGACTGGGCCTGCACACTTCCAGGGCCAAAGTGATGCCTCAGCGGCCAGTCTGACTGTGTCCTTGGTTAGTCTCTCTCTCTTTCTGGCTCACTCATTTTTTTCTTTATGCCCCTCTCACTTTCTCTGCAGAAGAAATACACAAGCTCAGTCTGTCTGTCTGGTTGGCACCGCAGTTAGGACGACCAGTCTAAACAGGTTTTCATGCTGACCCAGGCTTTGGATGATGTGGGTGAATGCACTTGTGTAAATAAAGCCTATCTGTTCTTGGATGACAATTCACCCTCATTCAATTCTACAAAACTAGAGTTTATCTACAGTTTCATTAAACACAGCCATAGACAGTCCTGGTTAGGCTATGAGTCAAGTTATTCAGGTTAATAAAAAATAAAAAATAAAAAAGAGGATGTTTGCTCCACATCAGCTCAGTCAACCTCCACAAAGCTGCAGCACTCAGGTATTTGTATACTATGCTGTGTACCAGTGTATGTGGCTCATATAATGCAGTGATGCTGATTCATACTAAGATGAACATTTTTGCTGTAGTTGACAAAACACTGGAACAGAAGAGGCTGAAAACAAGCTATAGGGGAAAACATGACCAAGCAGATTTTTCAGTGAGAGAGCGAACCAGTTAAGAGGCCAGCTGATGACTGCGCAAGAGGTAAACACACACCTGCCGTGTGACTTTGCGGCAAATCTAGATTATCTATGCAGTTCTACTCCTTCTACATGGTGCAAACTGATTCATCTACAGCTGTGCATGTAACAGAATGGCATATTTAATACATGTATACAGATAATGCCATATAACTCGTCCCTGCACTGCGTCCTGCACGACAACACAAATAACATACGGTTGATCTTGACGCTCGCATGACGCACAGCCTACCTTTCCCCGCAGAGGTTTGGTAAAAAGAAGTTTTGTTCTTCTCTTGCTTTAAAAGCGAGCAGCCGCCCGGTCCAGAGAGTGTTTGGTCTGTGTGCTGCAGTGTCTGACCTTGTTTACATACCAGACTGGCAGTCGGCTGCTCGGGCAGGTTCGGTTTTCTTCGTCTGTGACGAACGAGATTCTCCGGTGGACAAAGTGCGCAGTCATGTTTGTAAGGTCGTTATGGTGGTGGTACTGACACAGGTTTAAAGGGACAATGTCAGCCACAGTGGAATTTACATTTTGGTCTTGAAAGTGACTAGAAATCAAGTACATTTACTCTAGTACTGCAGGCTACTTAAGTATAATTTTGAGGTAATTGTATTTTACTTGAGTGTTTCCATTTTCTGCTATTTTGTTCTTCTACTCCACTACATTTCAGAGGGAAATATTGTACTTTTTACTTATATAATCACATATAATTACTGCTTATGTGACTGAAACAGTCCTATATCCCAGATCAAAACCCAGAAAATCCAGAAAAATATTAGGATTTTGACAGAAGATAAAAAACATTTGAGCTTTTCCAGTAGGTCCTTTTTTTAAGTAGATAATGATGCCAGAGGTGATAAGGACAACACAGTTTTGTGGGCTAATTTGAGACTGAGTGTTTTGTTAGGTTTTATAAGGAGTTTCACAAACAGTGATACCTTTGTCTTTTTGAGTCAAAAGGGACGGCTGGGCTTTCCTGGGAAATGACCCCGTAATTTTAACATTAAACATGGTCATATGATCCATTGTTAATCTAAAAACATGAACAAAAAAACTTACTGCTCACAATAAGCTCTTCTTTATCTACTGAGAACTAAATACATATTCTTAATTTTAAGGTGAAATTATATATTATTTTGTTTAAAATACTTATGTTTCTGTCTGTTAAAGAAGAGTAACATTTACAGTCAGTGATTATAGTTCTAAGATTTTTCTGAATATTTAACAAATTTCCAGTTACCATGCACACTCAAACATTGTCCTCTAACAGTGAAGACACAGCGATATAAATGTGATCATTAGATATTTAGAACATATCTGGGACAATGTGCCTAGCTGATAGAAGCCAATAAGACACTAAGAAAATACATTTTGTGACTAATCTTGTTTATCTTTCTTTTCTGATCATTGTTATTACTGAGATACATTTCTGATATTGTGCAGTCTCATTGTACATTGCTGCTTTCTATTTTTGGAGCTGACAGACCATAAGAGCTGGAAAAACATTCAAGGAGCTTCAATTAAAGTTGGGTCATACAAGGGGCAGGTACTTTTCAGCAAATTAATTTAAGAAGTATGAGAAACAAGTCTCCTTTTTCCTGAATTTTTCTTTCTGTCCTTCACACACATACACACACACATATATATACTGTATATCCATGGAAATACTGTCAAAGGTCAGCCTCGCTATAAGTGGTACTGAAGTTGTTTGTAACTGCTGTTCTTAATATGTTTGTTAAATATTCATAATGTGCTACTGCTATATAATTACAATAGTCCATCAACAAAACAATAAAAGTGTTTATTACATGTGTTTTCACATGAGAAATAATGAGGAGTCACTCATTTTTCTTCAATAAATACAGTACATGACAATGTGCAGGACAGACATTTGGTACGTACACATGGTAGGTTGCAGAAAATAACTTGTGGGATCAAGAAAAAACAAAACAGGTCTTGACAAGAAACTCTTGATTATTTTGATTTCACATTCACTCTGCGTCACTCTGAAGCCTTTTAGAGAACAGAACAAAAGACTCAACACTAAAAAGGATCAAATGTTTCATTAGAAAGTGAGAAATTCCCATCTGCCTCAACAGAATAAAACAACTGAATCAAAGTGGTAAAATAAACTTTTGTTGTGATACATGTCTTATTATAACTTCATGGAAGGCACTCTCATTGGCACCTTTTTTAAAATTCTCCCTCTCACATGCTGGAGCAGCGTGGCACAGCCTCAGCAGGGTACAGAAACATCCTTTACAGCAAATCCTAATCAAACAGGTCACTGATAACCCTACAAACCAGACAATGACGCCTCTTGCTCAGGGACTGCAGAGACCAAACAGCAATGACATGTGTTTACTGAGTACATAGTGGTTCCCTTTTTGGTATGTTGTAGTCCTGTAGTCTTCTTCCCTGTTCTCTTTAAGATGTACCAGCCACCTCAGTAAATGTTAATATACAGTGATTCTATTTTGAAATTAATCAGTGTGGTAGAGTACAGTAACTGTCACAAAATGTTTTTAACATTCAAATGCACACAGCCAAAGGTGTCCTTTCCTGAAGGGCGTGCAGCTCCTCTTTGGTGGCTCCGTTATCAGCGGTCTCTCAACATGAACTCTTGAAGTGTTGAGGTATCTGAATCAGCTTGTGTGAAGGATCCAATCGTGATCAATCTTCAACACTTGTGCTCTTTTGGTGGGTCCATCTGTATAAAGCCATCGCATTTCTTTCACGTTCATCAGGCAGCTTGAGAACTCGATCAGCGTCACACAGGCAGAGCAGTGCTGTTGGTGTCAGAGCTGACTGGATGAGGAGTGCCGGCCCCTGTGTTGGTGTAGATGCTCTGAGGAGGGGACATGTCCAGACCAGATGAGAGGATGTTGTACGGCAGCTCCATAGATTGTCGGATACTCTCTTCATATGTTGGAGGAGGCTGTAGGAAATACGGAAAAAACAAGACAGAGTTTTGAAACAGAGTTTGAAAATACACTCAGTGTCCACCTTATTAGGTACACCTGTACAGTGTAATACAATCCACTTCAACTGTTCTGCTGCCATAAAGGCTACTTGTATGATGCCTATAATGTTCAGTTTTTGTTCACACTGTCACAGAGGTGTTAATTCAATTATATGTTTTAGCATTGAGGTTACTGGACTATTGAAATGTGTTTCTAATATTCTGCCCTCCTCATGTATGTAAATAGGGAGGTCAAAAATTTTTAAATAATAATGTAGTTCAGTACAACTTCACCTTTAAGCACATATAATTGAATATACACATTTCCAACAATGTCACCAAAAACATTATCTTTGTAGAGATAGATGTTATAGCAGGGCTGCTGTATTGGATTGCATTACATTGTACAGGTGTACCTAATAAAGTGGCCACTGAGTGCATATATTAAATGCAAAGCTCTGGGGTGAATGGCATTATTTTTGTTGACAGTAGATTTATCCAGCACAGCAAAGAGAAAAATTCAAAGCTGCACTAATGAATATTTTTATATTAACAGTGGATCATATTCCCTTTTGTTAGGTTTACATAAAAATATAAAATAATAAAAACAGTAGATCACAAAAAAACCAATACATCATATGACTGTATTTCATCTGACTCTGCAGTTCCCCTCAAGTGTTTTAGTGTCTTTCAGCTCATTGTTTTTGTTTTTACAGCCCACAACTGTACTGCTTTGGTTCGCTCTCTCATCAGCCTTGTCACCACCCAAGCCTGTAGCTGTTTTCACTGTACACTACCTGCCCAGCACCAAACAGCAGACGGTCAAAGTTAGCAACTAGCTGGTGAATATAGTGGAGCATTTAGCAATTAAAGAGCCAGTGTTTCCCTCAAGGAGCGGGTGGAGACCAAAAACAGTGCTAAAAGAGAGTGAATATTGGATTTCACCAAGCGGACAGACACATGACACCAAATGAATGCTAATGTCCCTCTGTGTCTGCTGGATATGTAAATAGGCAACTTTTTGCTAACATGTCCACCATGATAACTTTATAAGGTAATAATGAAAATATAATGTTTACAGCTTGTTGCACTGCCCCAAGTGGTAAAAAAACAACCAGTTTAAGGTTTAAGGAAAGACTTGAAATTAGAAGTTGAGTTTCATTTGGTAATGAGGTACAATTGAATATTCTACAACAGATTAATTGATTCACTTGCTGCTCACTTGGTAACCCTTGAAGAAAGTTCACATAATGTGATTCTTACAAAGATTTTTGTAAGACTTTCTTTTCCACTTTTTCCACTGGAGTTTTTCCTCCACTTGCTAGAGGACACTGTCTTTGCTACCTAATGTAAGTAAAACACTAAAGGTGAGAAGCACAAAATTCTTCAGGAAAAAGAAAACATCAGAAGTAGACAGACAGAAAATGTTATTTCCCAGGATGGGTGTGTTTCTTGGAAAACATCCTGAGGTCTGATAGGCGTATCTATCCATAAAAGTAAGTGGAACATGTTTGTATTTACATTACCAATTAATCTGTCCCCACGTTGGCCGCCTGGAACATATTTTTCTCCAAAGCATTATCTTTATGATCACATCTGATTCACACTCCCCGACTGAGCCTTCTTATCTTTTAATTGCTTGGGGACCCTCAGGCGACAAGAGCAACCCTACAACCCTGCCCTTTGTCTGATACACGCACCACACACACACACACCAGGCCGCAAAGTTTTACTACTATCCTGCCTCAGGCTGCAGGACAGACAGGGATAAATTTAGGGGCTATCTAGCAAAGTCTAAAAGGGGGGAGGGAGACTTTTCAGTGACTAGTGATGGGTTGACTGGAAAATAGTGTGTGTGCTTTCTTTGTGTGTGTATGTGTGTAAGAGATGGGCAGTCATGCTAGGGACTGTTTAATTAAGGAAAAAAATGGGAGGTCAAAGAAGAAAAAAAAACAGTAGAAGACAGGAGCACAAAGCTGCATTCCCGGGCACTGTTTACACTCACAATGCAGGCTTTAATTATGTTTGATGTGCCTTTTCTCATTACCTTGTTTGCTCAAGCGTTGTGCGAGTCAAAAGCTCAGCGAAAGATCAACACGGTAGAACCTTGAAACGCGGCCGCCAGCACCATTCAGCAGTGACCATTAGATGAGCTGATAGTGCATCCTGTTTACTGCACTCTGAATGCAGTCTAATCTTTGAACAAGCTCTTATTACAATATTGTATGACGGCGTGGTCATAATAGAAAGAGCCTACTTCTTATTATCTCCATTCATTGTGAAACTACAGATGAGGGGCCCCCATAATAAGATGGCTTTGGCATTATTTCAAACTGTAATAGGAGTAAAATATCCTCTCTATTCCCAGGCTTAACAACAGCACCTGAAATACTTCATTGTCAAAGCATTTCTGACTGTATCAAGTGCTGTGACACCGTCCTAATCCCTAATTTAACCGACCTCGGTCACAATGGGTCCATTGAGGCCGAAGCGGTCTGCAATCATCATGTGGATCTGCCTCTGGCGGTCCTTCTTTCGGACACTCTCATAGGAGGGGAGCCTTGGCAGGGGGGCCTCCAGTGTGGGCAACCTGTAGCTGGAGGGCAGGCCGACGTAGAACAGCTGACCCGCCGGCTGAGACACACACAGAGAGACAGTTATGAGGGACAGGAAAGAGAACCTTTTATGTGCTGATGATTGGCTGATAATGGTCCAAATATACCCGGTCATTGAAGCCCACTTTGAACTGTGAGCTGCAGGCATTGAAACATTCACTTCAGAGACCAATCTAGCCACTGAAATGTGTACTATACAGTATGTGCTGTAAGAGGGAACTGAGAGTGTGTCTTCATCTATTGCAGCAGTGTACACAGGGAGGAAGACTGGTGCTTTGAGCGGCTAATAGCAGATGATGCCAGTGCACTACTGGGCTCTCTCACCTGAGGGTTGTTGTCATTCATGATCTGAGTCTGCTCGAGACAAGGAGAACCCACCAGTGTCTGCCTGCTGCTGTAGTACTGAGGAGGAACATCCTGTAAAACGAGCAGTAATGACAGTCACAAGTGTGTCCCAGAAAGCAGAACCTTAGTTATTAATTAAGCTGTTTCTATTACAAACATCCATCAGTTTATATTTTAACTAGATGCTCTACACTATGGATCCTTGTTGCTCTGTCTAATACTGCAATTAGTTAGAAATTCACTAATTTCAGCCCAATTTACCAATTTCATGCCTTATTTAATCACTGTAGATACTGGCTTGTTTGGCAATACCATAAATCCTCTAATCAATAAGATGACCACCCTCCGATTTCCGTGCCTCCTCCCAGTTCCACCCCCTCTAAAACAAGATCTGTCAGAGTCTCACTGTATGAGGTGCAGGAATCCTGAAAAAACTAGGTAATTGCCTTGGGTCTAAATGAGTCTCCTTTGTGTGGAGAACAATGTGGTGTCCTACTGTGTCATCAGGGTCCCTAGGCAACAAACCACACCGTGTGGTCTTTTCAGTGTCTCTCTATTCCCCTTGTAACTGCAGCAGGTACCTCTTAACGAGCACACTCCAATTCACATTATGGGCTCGTATGTCATTTGGGCCGGCATTACAACAAAGTCAATTTGTTGCCTGACTGAGATTTAAATCCAGCGTGAGGATATGAGATGATTTGCTGCAAACACTGAGGAGATTTCCCCCGACTAAAAGGCAGCAAAAGTGGGAGCTCTGCATGCAATAACACTGAGTAGTATTGAAATATCACATTTATCATTTTCCCAGGCCAGTAACACAATGACATCACTCACACTTAGAGTGACACACTCTAACGACCTTTGCCGTAACCCTCACATCATTTCAGAGAAAGAGAGACAACAACAAAAAGGTGATGTCAAAGGTCACTTTCCCTCACTGGTTTGTACTTTTAAGAGGGCAAAAAGAAGTCCTCAGGAAAGGGAAAAAAGAAGGAGACTTGTCCTTTTGTCTCCTGCCATTGATTCAGCCAGTGTGAAAAAGCACAACCGTGTAAAATCAGTGTTGAAATCGGGGGAGGACCGCAGCGGCAGCGTGCCTTTTTCACCGCCGCAACCTAAAGGAGCTCCATTGTCCCCCTTGTGTCCCCAACACCCACAGTGGGGTCTGCCCACTATTCATAGTGCAAACTGAAGCAGGGAAAGGTATGTGACTATGAAGTTGAAGACATGAAATGTCCCACAGGAAGACAATGAAACAGTGTTTATTTTTCCCCCGTGGAATGACTAACCTTCACTTTCTGTCTCCTGATAGTAAAAACAAAAAAGCCATTTACTTACTCGGTCATGTTCAGGAAAATATACCTGACAACTCTGAAGTATGTTAATTATCCCATAACAAATGAAAATAAACTTTGGAACCACAATATGGGTGTAGACTTTGGCACTCAGTGTTTACAATCAGTCACGTGTAGCTTACTGCACTGACCTGACAGTAAGTTAATGCAGCCAGTGTTGTCTTATCAGCAACACCGTGTATGGATACGGCTGTAACTAGAGGTCAGCATGGCCAGTTTGTACCAGTAAAACGCTCTGTTAGTTCCTTAAATGGGACAACAGAGCTTCTCCATGAAAACCACAGCCGAACAGAGCTTCCTGTCTGTTGGGGGGGGGGGGTGAGTTATGTCTCTGCAACTCGAAGATAACACTCAAAGGTGAGACACACGTCAGGAAGAGGAAGCAGAGAGAACAGGCAGCCAATGAAAAGTTACGTCTGTCGAGTGTCAACATTTCCTTTTCACCTCATCCTGCACCATCGCCTACATCTTTACACACATTCAAGCAGTTATCTTTATCAGATGGAGAGATATGTGGTGTTGGAGGTGTGGCGTCTATAAAAGAAACTAGATTCGTATTGATATAACATGTCACACTCTCCTTTAAAAACATAAAAGATTAGGTTGTTTTGCGTCAACTGCTGTGTCGATGTCAGAAACAAAATCTGATTTGCTATGATTTAATTACACTGGTGCTGACCTAGCATCAATATGCGTTGCAAGTGCTAATTCTGTCCAATTCCATTAGAGTCACTGTGGCACTTAGGAGATATTTCTGGAGGGCAGCTAATTTAACAGAGGCAAATCCATTGCCTGACAATGATCATATCAGGTTTATTCTAGTCCTTTTCCCACAGCCATGCAAATTGAATCTGACACTTCTTAATGACGCTGCACTGGGTGCACATGAGCCTGGGTCCTCTCTCGCTCTCTCTCTCGCTCAGTGTGAGCTCAACAACTGTGCTGAATCAGGATCAAAAACTGAACATATACGGGTCACGTTAAAAAAAAAGGAAAACTAAGCACAAAAGCCACTTACTCCCTTTTGTTTTGTTTTTTTTCTTCTTACCATATCTGCATGTGGCCCCTGATAGGAGCGGATTTTGCAGCACTGAGGATCCTTGCGGTAAATAATGGACAGCAGCAGCACGATAACCACAAAGAACACCAGAGAAGAAACTGTTTGAAAGCAGGAGAGAAGGAAATGTTTGCTAATCATAGTTAAACAGACGCTGTGTCTTTTCTGGCTCAAGCATGTAAAACAACTTGTAATAGAACAGTGTCAGAACAGTTTAAGTTTCAGTTTAGCAAATGAAATTTGAAAGTTGATTCACTTTGAACACTTTTAACTGACAGTCTGCCTCTACAATTTGAAACACTTAAAGGTGTAATTTCTCTCCTTTGCTTTGCCTGTCTATCAAAAGCAATGGCAGCTTGAAAATAATAAGACCTGGTAGACTAATTCTGCCATTAACTGTAATTATGGTTTAGAGCTTTGAGTGCAATATGTGACAATCAAATTAGCTGCTATCTTCTGTCACCTCATGTGGAACATTAAACAAAAGAAATCTAGTACAACCCTTATCACACTGCTGCAGTATGGCGAGATTAAGTGCAAATATTACAAGTAAAAATCACTATCCTGACAGATGTTCCTCGTCCTCAGATCTCTTGGATTAAAAGGACATATTCTAAAGGCTATATCTAAAAGAATAGTCTTTCTTTTTAATATTTTTGACAGTTTAAAGGTTTTACTTACAGGATGCAGCGAGAACTGTGAGTTGGTCCGATGTCAGCTGTGAGGAGGGAATGGTTGGACTTGCAGTTGTGGACATTTCCTCTGTGTAAACTGTCAGGGTTCCCTTCAGAAATCCTCCTGAACTCATCAGGCTCAACACGAAGGCTCTCATCTTCTGTATGTCAGAGGAAGACGCGGAGACCAGCTCTGTTGCTCCTCTTCATTGTCTGCTCGATCCCGGAGAGGGTGACAGTCCACATGCGCTCTGAGAGTCGGGTAGAAACTCTCCGCTCGGTAAACAAGCCACAGCTTGTATGAAGCTCGTAAAGGCTCACGGACGTCCTTTCCTAATAACCGCGTGACGTCGCCCTGGCTCTGATCTGGACTGCAGCGGTGTTTGGTTTATGATCTGACACTGGGAGCCACTAAGACCAACAGACTTATTACTTGGGCTAATTGACATGGATTTTTTTAATGTGCAGAAGAGATTTCTGACTTGATAAAGACCTAAAAAAAACCTGCAGTAGGCCTATAACATTTAATATCTGTGCGTAATTTCATCATCTAGCCGATATTCCTTATTATACTGAGATTACAAACAGTCCAGTGTTCAGAAAGTGCTGCTTCCTCCTCTAATCGCTGGCATCCAGACCAGTAGGCTAGGTTAACACACTGGATGCCTGAACTGGAGTCCCGTTACCCTGGAGACTGTTGGGGTCCCGTCCTGAGATGATTTCTATACAGACAAAGAGACAGAATGTAGCATTAGTATTCATGGATGGGAGCTATGATAAAATATGCCTTCTTTTTCAACTTAAACTGCCACTCGACACCCTTGAAATTGTTGCATTTTTTTTTTGCAGTTTGTTTTAGTTCAAGCTCAGGCATTGCAGATCTGCCCTAGAGTACATGCATGTGACATGAGAAATGTCTCATGATTTTTTTTTTGTTTTATTTTTTATCAGAGGTGACCTTGATCTTCTATGTAGACAGTCAAAGTAGATCAAATCTTAACTGGATCTTAACCCCGATCAAGAACAAAATATAAAGAATACAGATCAGGTTTATAAACCAATAATAAATAACCAATGTGGATGAAAAATATATTCAATAATATAATTAATATATATTATATTAAACATAATCTTGGTTTATTTATGGTGACCAGGCTTTATTTATTAAGGAGAGGAAGTGATCTGATATGATAAGCTCATCTAACTATGTGCACCCTGTGTATTGAATGCAGAGAAAACATTTAACATGGTGGAATGGATCTGTTAAGTATGTTCTCCACAGATTTGGCTTTGCAGACTGTCTTAATAACTTGAGCCTGAAGAGAAGCTCCAACCTAAAACCTTCTGTGATAAAAGTTCTGCTGCATGTAGGAGGCAGCATCAAAATATGAGCTAAATTATTTGTCTGTCCTCAGAGAGGAGTTCACAAACATCACATCACTATTGGTTTGATTTACTTGTAAAAAAAAACAACAACCTCACATGCTTTTTTTATAGATATGATTTATTTATGGATCTACAAAACACACTACATCCAAGAGATATCATCAAAGTGAGAATGTTTCTTTCAAAAATGCTCCCAAAATGTTGAAAATGAGATAACGTTTGGTTAAATAATGTGTTCATGTTTAATGTTTGTATAGTGGCATATATATTTGTCCAGAGAGGGTGGGAGGGGGTCTTTATCTATGTGTGATGCTTGTGTTTGTAGAGGCAGAAAGAAGGAAATTACCTTGATCTAAACTGTTTGGATGAGTAATTAGGCTGTAATTTATAATGACTAAGATCTTGAAGGCCACTGATATAGGACAGGTTCTGTACCAGACATGTAAATTGTCAATAAATAGGGGAGAGCGGGGCATTTTGTCAAACTTTTTGCTCTCACTTCAATTTCTTGATCTCAGTACATCACAGTCACTAATTTTCCATATTAAATTAAACAACTAATTCTTGTGCACAAATGTATAATCTTTAGATTTTCACTTCTCACTTTAATATAGAGTTATAAATGGTTAATCACAGAATGTGCATTTGTGACAAGTTGCCCCATCACCGGGTAAATTGTCACATTATATTTTTCAACAAATAATACAAGTAGAGGCTTTCCATGCTCATTTTTGCAGTTAAAAGTCTGATTTATTTATTTGACATTCACCCTGTTGAAACTACTTGCCTTGGCCAGGCTAGTGGCTTTCTCAGTGCCAGTATTGGATACCTCTTCAAAAAGGCAGTGAACCATTCAGAGGTGACTTGTTCTTTTTCTGTCCAGGTTGTTGGAATTTTTAATTGGCATGCCACAGCAAACTGATAGGCTAGTTTCCTGACCTCTCTGGGAGACAAACCAAAGTAGATGTCTGCTGACTTGGTTATATACTGAACCACTTGAATCTCCAAGTCAGATGGGAAAATTTGCCTAGGCATTGCCATCTGACCTTTGATTTCTGCTGATGTCATCTTTTGACATTATCGTGTGAGAGTTTTGTAATTGATGTTGAAGTCTTTGGCAGTACTCCTTATAGATTTATTTTCCAGATTTACCTGCCTCACTACCCTTAGCATTGTCCGGCGGTGTGCTGCCATTGTCTGTGCTTTGTTTGAACCATTTTAACAGGCTTCCCTTTGTCCTTCCTTCCTTCTTTATTGTCTCCCTTCTGTTTGCATATTCCTACAAAAATATATTTTATCATTATATATATTTTCTAATTAAAGGCTTATTATGCACCCTCCTGTGTATTTCAACCATTTTGTTGCCACATCATTTATAACAGTTTGATTACTACTGCTAATATTACACGTTGCATAGCAGCTGCTAAAATTGTTATCCAGTATTTCATACATATATACAAAGTATCCGGTGACCCCCTGAAGGGTCCTGACTCCCAGGTTGGGAACCTCTGGGTCATCTGGCCCTGCGATAGAGAAGGGGGTCTGGATGTCTCAAACTAAAGGAAAACGAGAAACAAAAATGACCGAAACTTTCCTTTTAACAATGTTGTTTTATACAAAAATACACCGCAGAAAAACAACTAAATCGATATAGAGTTTATTTTTTTGGGACACAAACTTTGCAGCAACCTGAGGATGGTGAGCGACACCGTGTGCGCGCGCATTTCAGAATGCACCCTGCACGCGCTCCCAGTAGTCCGGAGTCGAAAAAATGGTGGCCAGCGCTCGAGTGCAGAAGCTCCTCCGACGATATAAACTAGCGATCGCCGCCGCATTAACTATCCTCCTGATCCAAGGGCTCGTGGTATGGAGTCTGAGAAGTCTGGAAGAAGGCGAGGCAGAGGTGAGCCACAGTCCGTCCGGTTATTTCTGGCACGACAGTGATTCGGTTTGGGTTTAATTGTAGAGCTAGCCGTTAGCGCGTTGCAGAGCCCACTGTGTGTTATGATACATTGACGCTAGCTGACGTTAGCCAAGTTAGCAGTTGTGGAGTAGCGCTGCTCCGAAACATTTCAGTACAGCCGGACCAGCCCTGTCTTGTCCGTCTGTCGCTGAACACGGCACCAGACTAGTACAGTACGGTATAGTACACTGTGCTACACGTACTATGAATTACTGGCACTGATAGTACTCGTTATGTGGTAGTTAACTTGTTTAAGAAGCAGATGTGGTCTTCACACCGGTGATTGTCACTACATCGCATTTGGAGTATTTGTGATGTTAAGAAAATGTGACGATGGGCAGGAAGACGAAACAGTCAAGCCTGTTTTCCTCGCCTAAGATTAGGAGGATGTCTATGAAGTGATGCAACACTTTGGTAACATGTGGAAAGAGTTCGTTATGATTAATAGATCGTTAACAGTTCATCAGTAAAGTCATATAGCTGCTACATGATATTCAGCATATGTTGTGCTTTTATGTTTTGTATCCCGCTTGTTTATGTCCAGCAGAGGCCTTTCTCTTTGGGGCTGCTCTGTCTCTTATGACCTTCACTGAGCTTTGAATCATACCACAACACCCAGAGAGGCAGCATATCCCAGGGATGTTGGCTAAAGTAAAGCAGAGGGTTGCCTCCACTACCATACCACTGAAACAATGTATTAAACATTAGCCAAGTCCATCGTGGGAAGCTTATCTCTGTGTCTCCCTTGCACACGTGGAGCAGGCTACCTAAATACCCCTCTAAATAAGGTAAGGGCAGTTGTTAACAGATATGACCTGTGGAGGACTGTGATAGAGTCACAGGAGTGCAAGCTGAAACTGGGGGGGGGGCTCATGATTGTTGTCAGTGCCCTGTGTCCACCAACACAATGATGTTGACCAGTTCACTTTACTGTAAGCTAAACAGTAAACACAAAGCTAATTCTCAGTAAGGGCTGCCTGGTCCTTTGCCATTTATTTAATATGAGTGACGCCAGCCTAGATGAAGTAATCTGTTTCCTAGTTTGGACACTTAAACGTGACCTTGCGACATAACGGGCAATGTGTCACTCGTCATATTGCAGAAGTAATGTTCCTTTTGACTTCTATTACCTGCTAAATTATACACCTCCTGTCTTAAACATGCTTCAGCAAAGAAACAGAGGAATGTCTGTAGGAGTTTGTGGTTAACTGTAACTCATCCAGGACTGTAAAGGAGCAGCAAGTGCACGCCTCCAAAATCTCTTGACAACTACACATAGTACTTGCTGTCCAGATTGTTCATTTTATTAATAAGCCAGTTTCAAATTTAGTTGTTATTAATTCTTTAAGTTGGAAACAGGTCTCATTCATTCCGTGTGAACTCTGGCTTCAGAAACGTGACACTGTCTGCTGCTCAGTGTGCATGTCAGCCTGACATACAACTATGTTGGCAGACGTCTATGTAAATGGCAGCGCACAGGGTCTCTACATGTTTGCAGAGTTAAATTTCAGGCTTAAGAATGCATTTTAATCATCAACTTCACCTCTCAACAGTGCATGTTCAGTCTGGGAGGCGAGTCGCCAATAATACAGGCAACGTGAGCGAGAGTGGCTGGATTCCTCTATGCTCTGCGGCCTCTGCATTAACTTGCATCTGCTCTAATCAGTGGCTTGCTGTGCATGTGTGAACACAGCCACGTGCATTATATTAAAGCCCTTGTACGGAAGAGGGAAAGGATTGTGAGGACAGAAGAAGAAGAGGACTGCTCTGTCATCCTTGTGTCACCCTCTGCTTGCCTGCGCTCTCCTACAGAGCTGAGTGCTTGCTGCTGCTTCCCACTTCAGCAGATGGCGACGCTGATATGGTTTCACTCGACTTTAATTGGAAAGTAAAGAGGCTGCCTAGCTTGCCTTATACATTTTTGACATGGTGGTGTTAATTAAAAGCTGTGAAAACAAGTGATAAGGAAAATTGAAACGTTAGCCTCTGTGCTGCATGCTTGTCTTTCATGTGAGAACATTTACTCTTGCAGCTGAAAAGTGAGTAATGTCTTTATCAATGTTAGCTGACAAAAGGCATTGATCTTTACACTGGTGCCACCATTATAGAAATAAAATGTACCACTGCTGTTGAAGAACAGGACTCCCAAGTTGGGAACAGGTATCAATTATTTCCCAAAATATGAACTATAATTTTAATGCTACAATTTGCGTCTGAACCAAATCTGAGACCAAAATCTGAATAGAAAAGACATTGAGATGTCTTATCCTCAGTGTTGTTTTTTAGTTCTGTTATTAAACTAACCTTTTCCAACAAAGACTGTGTTGTCATTGTGAAACAAGTAGTCAGTAAACAGATTTCTTCCCAACACTTCTTTAGACTTGCAAGTGCAGTTTTAGTTGGGCTTTGGATTTGATTGTTTTAGATACAAGGACACTGCTGTACTGCTTGAATGGACATGTAAAACTCCCATTAGAAATCCAGTTAAGCATATACTACATGGCTAGCAGAACTCTTGCTGGGTGTCTCTTAATCCTTTACCCTGATTAAAGGAACCCAGGCTTCTTGTCTACGTGAGGTTTAGGTCATCAGGTTTCTGCAGAAACCTGACAATAACCAGGTTATTCAAGTGCATGTAAACTCCCTGAAAGAGGCTTGCACTGCAATGCCTGGTATGTAACTGGGCTCCACAATGCCTCTTACTGTAATGGATTTGAGAGTGCACTTGGCAATCAGTAGCTGACTGTGCTGTGTTGGTTGGCAGCTGGTTTATTGGCAATGTATTATCTGTATCTCCTCCACACAGCCCCAGTCCCTCTTCTGTTCCCACCGTCTCTCTGGGCTGTGTAAGCTCAAGTCCTGTTTTTTTTCAAAGGCATTTCTTGAGATGTAATTTGTGCTTCAGTAAGACTGATTCTCTCTATGCTCTTGCATTAAAATAATATTACACTTACACTTGGGACATTGAAACTGTAGGAAGAAACCCAGGTTAGTGGTTGTTGTGGTGTATCCAACACTGGGTCCTCACATCAGTACAGTACCTTTGTGTACAAAAACACTGACACTAAACTAAAACCTTTACATCCATTTTAGATGAGTGCACAATATTTAGGCTGATGAAATGTAGAAAAGATGTAGCTGTCTGATAAGGATTCTCTATGTAACCTCCTTAATGTCTGAGGTTTCATGCTCAGGTTCCCTGTGTGTGTATGAAGTGTGTGTGTGTGTGTGTGTGTGTGAACATTTATATGCATTTTTCCTGCTTTTGTTTTGCCAGAGGGTGCAGACAGTGGTTTGTCGAGGTCTCTACGGTGAATCACTGGATTCATTATGTGTCTTTGAATGTGTGTTTGGGTATCCAGAACTGTGCTTTTTGCAGATTAGCTCCACAAAAAGGCAAGAGGCTCAGCTAAAAATAACCCAGATCAGAGAATTGAAAAAAACAAAACCAAGAAGTAAACACATCCTTCCCTCTGGGGCTCTTTGAGCTGTTGTCTTAGTGGCGGTCTTCGTTTACCGTATGCCATTCTTGGATGGTGAATCAACACCTCCTCTCAGCAGTGTTTGTCCAAGTTGTTCTCTGAAATGACTGGCACCAAATCTGGATTTAAAATGTATTTTTATTCTTTGCCTCGCTCTCTCTTTGTCCTGTTGTCTTCTTCTCTCTTCTCTCTCCTCAGAGAAAAACACGAAGGTCTAAGCTGCCTGACCACAACAGCCAGGACCCCAAGAGAGACACCGCACTTTGGGAGAAACAGAATTCTTTGTCAGGTAGGAGCAGGGGCAGATGGAGCGCCAAGTTGGAGAGGAAGGGGGGCACAGCAGCCAGTGCGCTGAGGAGAGGGACCAGCCGCAAAGGAGAAAAGCCCAGCATCAGGCTGAAGTCTGCCCAGGAGCGGGGGATGACTGGAGCTGGACTGGATGGTGTGGGCCTCCACGACCTGTCCAGCAGCCGTAACTTCAGCGAGACCCGAGGTGGCACCGACGGGGTGGCCAAGTTACCTGCTGCTGCCATTTTAGGGGAGCCAGGCAGCGTGGACGGCGCACACCAAGCCTCCAGCAGTGACTTTGTGCCTAAATGTGATATCATGGGCAAGGACGCTCTGTCAGCCCTTCATCGCGCCGGGTCGCAGCAGTGCCGACAGGAGATCGCCAACATCGTGTGTCAGCATCAGGCCGGGCAGCTCATGCCAGACACACTTCCTCAGTTCTGCCCCCAGCTCGGTGAGGACCCTTTAACATGTGCACAGATAGTGTGATGATGCTAAAGATGCAGACAATCGACACACTCAGATTTCTCATCATTTATTAGTCGATTTTTCACTCACTGATAGATTTTATCCATTTCTTTCAACAAGTCAACAAGATATGAGTCTTTGAAACTCTCCCGACCCCACTGAGTCAGTCCTTTATGCCTCTGAACTCTTTGGTCAGGTGTATCAAATCAGGCACAGGCTGTTGGTGAGCTGGACAACAGCCTGTCCAAAGTGGAGAACCGCGTCAGAGTGGCTTTTGTTCTGATGGTCCACGGCCGTGCTGTACGGCAGCTCAAGCGTCTCATCAAAGCCATATATCACCGTGACCACTACTACTACATCCATGTGGACAAGGTAAGCCCTACCAGGTGATCACAGCGCCTTGACTACCATATACTCCTTGTTATGTGTACACGGCATCACAATTGTCCATGCTTTCCTGTAGAGCAGCATGATTCTGCATGGATCATGATAGAAATATCCAAATAAGAGACGATTAATTGTTCTAGTTGAAACCGACCACATCTGGTGATACTAGCTTACAGTGTTGTTTATTTATGCTTAGGCTGATGTGTATGTGGCACCCTGCTTGGGGCTGGCTACACTGAGCTCAGAAATGCTTTTACCAGTTAGATCTTCATAGCCTCACAAAGGTTAAATTTTCTCACAGTGTGGTAAAGGGGATTAGCCTGGATAGAGTAAAGTGTGTGTATTCTTAGGGGCTGAATTTAGTGGAGGAAAAGTCAGCTACCATGTGCAGCTGCAAGGCAAAAGACAAATGTATGCCTGAGTGGTGATACTGAGGCAGATACCTCAGGTGTGTTCAGTGCAGAGAGCAGAGAACAGGTGCCTGTTGTCAGTGCACCTGTGTAGCCGGAAAGGTTGTTGAGTCCTGGGGAGTTGCTCTGTTCTGCTGCCAAAGGACGGTGGAGAGGCTCACTGGAGGCAGTGATTAATAAGAAGTCAGTGGGACGGTCATATTAACAGACACCACCGTCCACACCTCATCTATCTCTGAGGCAAAAGCCTGTTTGAGAGATGAGGCTGGAAACCAGGTCAGGTTGTACTGGAATCAGTCTACCAGTTCCTCTGCACTCCACCACCCAAACCTCTTTTTTCCTGCCGTCTTCAAGTACAGACTGTGAGTTTAGGGCTGTCATTCTGTTCCCTTTTTCCTCTGCTGTTGTCTCCTTTATGAACACACCCGGGATACCCACAGATTCTTGCAATGTCTGAAGAAGTCCTGGCTAAATTTAAGGCTTTTGAAAAGAAACCATTTGCCTCAACATAAACATGCATGGTTGTTCTTGTTCTAAATGTCCACTCTTTATTTAATACGGTTTGTGCTTCACTAAACACAATTGGACTTCATGTCCCTGCACAGTTAATTTCCAAGTGTCTTTTTCTCTTAAACTGCCCATTTATCGCTTCAGAACCTTTTATTAGCCGTGCTTATTTGGAAACAGGCTGCTTGTTAATTAGTTGGTAATTAATCTAATTTAGCTCCAAGGGGATATTAACACAAAGGTCTTTTGAACTTACGGATTTTGGCTTCCTGCAATCTTCAGACAAACGGCCACACATGCTCCCTCAAAGCTAATATCTCGCACCACTTTTAATGTGTCGGCATAAAGCCTGACAGCAGCTGCTTGGCTCTTTGACTTCTCCCATCTCATCCTTTATTCCCTCCAAAAGTTTAATCCCTGCTTGACGTTTTATTTTTTTTAACAGAGTATCCTTTAAGCTCAGTTTATCTCAGTTTTGTGCCGCTGTCACCTATTGCCACTTTGGGAAGGAAATTTTCTACAAGGCAAAAGAAATAGCTCATTTTTAACTTTCTCTTTCTGTCATCATGGTGACCCAGAATACAAAGCACCATGTGGCTGTCGCTCTGCTCCGATCAGATTCTCTTCTCTCAACATGAGCCAGCTTTGTGTGGTTGTCTTGGCACCGTGGCAGCTGCAGGTCTGTGGGAACTAGATGAAGAAGCGCAGTTTTCACTCATTAAAGTGTTGGACCTTTTTGCTTGAAATTCTCCAGCGGTCCGGCTACATGCATCGGGAGGTCCTGCAGATAGCCCAGCAGTACCCAAACATACGAGCCACGCCCTGGCGGATGGTCACCATCTGGGGTGGTGCCAGCCTACTGAAGGCCTACCTGCGCAGCATGCAGGACCTGCTCTCCATGCTGGACTGGAAGTGGGATTTTTTCATCAACCTCAGCGCTACAGATTTCCCCACCAGGTTGGTCAGCAGAGTAACATTATTATTATTATTATTATGTAACTTCCTCAGTCCACAGAAGAATTCTCAAATACCAAATATCCCTGTGTAGCATTGTACTCGCTGCATTTATTCTATACTGTGGTGGTCCCCAACAGCATTCAGGTGTTAAATACAGTGTAAATACTGCTGTTGTGAGAGTTTGTCAGTTTGTGTTGATTATGTCTTGATTTCCTTAATCTCTCAATACTGCATGGAGATGTGATTCCCTTGCTGACCTAAAGTGACTGTGACATTTACTGCAAAATGATAAAGAAGCAGCATTTGCCAGATGAAAAGAGTAGTCTGGTAGCAGCATTACTGACAGTAAATAACCTTCTTTCTAGTTGGATTCCTGGGGCTGCTTTGATTCCCTATCAAAGCAGCTGTTAGTCCTCATGAACCACCCCAATGAGCATGGATTGGTTGGATGCACACCGACCAGCCTGTGTCAACCAAATCCTGTCCAAAGTAGCTGATTTCACTCCTGCATATTATCAGCCAGCGCCGTACTCTAGCCAGCATTTTATTTCCAATGAATCCTCTAGAGGATTCTTTTTTTTTTTTTCTTTCTTGACCTCTTCTTTTCAATTCTCACTCCTGCAGGACCAATGATGAACTGGTGGCGTTCCTGTCGCAGCAAAGAGACAAGAACTTCCTCAAGTCCCACGGGAGAGAAAATGCCCGGTGAGTATGCCAGCTGTAAGATACAGACCAGCTAAAACACACATTAGGTTTTAATATTTAATCCAACATTTAACAGTTTTTTTGCAGTAAATTAAAGGGATAATTCAGATTCTTTTGACAGAAATGTGTAGTTACTCAATGGTTGTGCATGGACATAAACTCACTCTATGGATCCTGCTGAGATATTCCAGCGAGTTGGCAGCAGCAAATGGGATAAATTAATAAAACATTTTAAACTCCATGCTGTTATCACACACGAGAGGCAAAAAGCAATAAGATAAACGGATTCTTCTACCATTATTAAATACAGCCTGGCAGCTCAGACAGAAATGGTTTGTTTGATCATTTACTTTGATAAATGCTGCATATAGCACTACAGTGCCTCTCCCACACATCAGTTTAAACTGTGCTCTGTGTTGAAGGTTTATTAAGAAGCAGGGCCTTGACCGTCTCTTCCATGAGTGTGACAACCACATGTGGCGTCTAGGCGAGCGCAGCATCCCGGAAGGCCTGGAGGTCTCAGGTGGCTCTGATTGGTTTGCGCTCACCCGTCGCTTCGTGGAGTACGTCATCAACTCCCAGGATGACCTGGTGTCGGGGCTGAAGCAGTTCTATTCCTACGCTCTGCTCCCCGCTGAGGTAAGTAAGCCTTAGGTGGTCTGTTTATCTGCCGTAGTTGAGACAGACAGTTTGATATAACAAGTCTGTCTCATGCTCGTCCTCCCCTGCCAAGTCAGAAGAGCCTAGCAGCAGAGATAATGTAATACTTTAAGCTTTCAGGCGCAGCGTGCAGCAGAGGTGCCAGACGAGAGAAGGGTTCAGTTGAGTTTATCTGACTGTGTGATTTAATGTCTCAGATGAGACGCAGTGGTTTGCTCCCTGTTGTTTGGCGCTATAGATGCGTGACCTTTTGCAATTTAGAGTCAGCGGTTAGAAACTGTTTATACTTGTCTTGGGTGGTTTACAGTAACTATCTCTCTCACGCAACACAGCCTTTGTTGTATTGCAGCGTACAGCAGAAATGATGTGTTTACTCCTGACCTTTCTTCCCAGTCCTTCTTCCACACGGTGCTCGGGAACAGTCACATGTGTGATACTCTGGTGGACAACAACCTGCGTGTCACCAACTGGAATCGTAAGTTGGGCTGTAAATGCCAGTACAAGCACATTGTTGACTGGTGTGGCTGCTCTCCCAATGATTTCAAACCACAAGACCTCATCCGGATCCAGGTGAGGGGGCCAGCTGCAGAACAACAACAACAGCTTGTAGTTTCCCAGTCTCTCATGTTTTATTATGTTCGTTGTCTTAAAGGCTTATTTCTGGTATTTTTTGCTTTTTCCGATCCACAGCAACTGACACGTCCGACATTCTTTGCCCGCAAGTTTGAGTCATCAGTCAACCAGGAGGCCATAGACATCCTGGACACTCACCTGTATGGCCAGTACGCTCCGGGCACCGTTGCTATCAAGGCGTACTGGGAGAGCCTGTTTGAGCAGCTGGATGGCGTGGCCTCACTCAGTGATGTTTCTCTCACTGCTTACACTTCTTTCTTTCGCCTGGGCCTCAAGAATATGGCGACTACTCAGAGCAACGTGGAGGCCTGCAGGTCCGAAGACACTCTTTCCTTTTTTATTTATTTTTGGGATCTGTAAATTATATAACGGTTGTATTTTTTTGCTGAATAGAAATGATTTTCATCTCTTATATGTGATTTGTTTTTCTTCCTCTCACTGCAGGTTCGAACCAGTAGGCTACCCTCTGTCTGTACACTTGTACTTTTATGACGACCGTTTCCAAGGATACCTAGTGCGTCAGGAAGTGCAGGCTGTTGGCTCAAAGGTCAGGGAGACACTGGAGATGTGGGCAGTGCCCCAAGCCACACTTGTCCTCGAGTCAAACCTCAAAGAGTTTGAAAGGCTCAAGAATCTGGAAGTAAGTGTACTTCTTGTCTTGTCTTCTTGTCTAAAGTTGACGAGGATTCTTCATTATCATTGAAGTTTCTGTCTTGTACAAACTTTTAATATCAAGGTACATTAAGAAAACTGCTGTATAGGAAGATTTTCTTCCTGATATGAAAAATTGGGTTAGTTTTATCAGGGCTTGATCTGACCAAAACAGAACTTTGATGTTTAATTGGTTTAAAGAATATGTTAATATTGGGAGGAAGGCTAGTGCAGAAAGTGCTAACACATTCTCTCACCTTGTCCTCAAATAAAATGTGAAAGTCAAAGACATTGTTTTGCTGTATTGTGTCACTTATTGTTTCAGGACTCGACAGACTCCTTTTGATTCCTTTTGTCTTTCTTCCTGGCAGATCGGCACCGAATGGGATCCAAAAGAAAGGATCTTTCGCAACTTCGGTGGGGTGGTCGGCCCTTTGAGCGAGCCACTGGCAGTCCAGAAGTGGGCACGTGGTCCCAACCTCACAGCCACTATTGTATGGATTGACCCAGCTCTGGTGGTGGCAGCATCTTATGACATTACCGTGGATGTAGATGCAGAGTACACCCAGTACAAACCCCCACTGCAGCGCCCCCTGCGGCCCGGTACCTGGACAGTACGGTTGTTAAAACAGTGGGAGCGTGTGGCGGAAGTTCGCTTCCTTGTCATACCCTTAACTTTTAAAGATAAGGAGCCACTACGCAAAGGTGAGACGAGGATTCAGGGCATTTGATTTTCATTATGTCAGTCTGAAGGATAAAGCTGGCGACATTCTCTATTTTTCTAATTGTCAAAAATTGCCATTAATAGTTACCAACAGGAACTCTGTCTGTGGTACCGATTTCTTAAAAAATGGGTCACAAATATGTAGTTTCATCATTTTTAAAAACAGCTGGACTCTAAGCGTCCACAGTGAAGTATGATCAAATCTTAAGTAGCGTTATTGGTTGGGGACTGTTTTCATCCGCTGATATGGTGAGCTAGTGAGTATTTCTGGCAGCAGGACGGTGTATGTGGGATTGATTCAAAATAAACTACTGCTTATTATGGTAATTAAGGAACAGGTCACCGTTGCAGCAGTGTGGCTCACTAATGTGTTTTAATTATTTTTGTACAACAATGGAGCTCTTTAGCTAAGAGGAATAAACTATATCAGGCATTGTATACACAGGAAATACGTTTTTTCAAACCTATTTTCATGGGATTGATGATGATAAGAAAAAATATAGAATATCACCGGACTTATCACTGATTGAAGGCTTCAAGTTTAATATGTGATAACTCATCTGGAAAGTTTTGTTGGGTCTTTTTAAATGCTCATTTCTCCTTTTCATTTTCTCTTTGTCTGCAAATATGAATGTCCACTCCAGAAGAGGACAGCTGGCTCCATGCAGGTCCTCCAGGTAACCTGTACCTGGAGCAGAGCTTCCAGCAGCTAAGCTCTGTGCTGAAGCTGCCCCCCCAGGAGTCTGCCATGCAGGAGGCCCAGCGTAAAGCCCAGCTAGTGGGTCAGCCCCTTGATGCGTGGGTGGACAGCAGCATAGGGGCCTTCTGGGTTATGGGCAACCTGTGCGCCACACGGACTTCCTCTTGCCCAGCCGTGGGACCTTGCACCAAGACCTCCTGGAGCTCTCTGTCCCCAGACCCCAAGTCTGAACTGAGCCCAGTCAAAAGCGATGGTCGGATCAGGTAGCCCCGAGAGAGGCGAGACTGTAGACTTCAGCACATACACAGGAAGACTGAGGGAGAGCTGGACCCTGCACTGGAGAGCTCCAAGAGAACCTGTGTGAACCGGGTATTGTCTTAGAGGTCGGCTCAGAGCTCGAGGGCACATAAACAACAAAATACCTTCCTGCACTGAGGAGCTGAGACATTCTCAGTGAAGTGGTAATGCAGACTTCAAAGAGGAGGATATGACTGCTGGAAATTTGCACATAAAGGTTTGGAAGCGCAAAGACTTGTCATTGTTTTCTGAATGGTTCCACAGATGCCAGATGTGTCGTGTTGTTCTGCTGGCACACAGGTTTCCCCAGTCCAGGTCTGTCTGGGTCGGAGTTTGAAAAGAACCCTCTGCGCATGTTTGAACTCATGTTTGGGCGCACAGTTTTTCCTCTGCTTTGAAAGAATCAAGAAGCGGTTGTCAAAGCTCAACAGCAGGCTCCTTGCTGTGCTCAATCTTCATTTCAACGGAGAGTGGAACCTCTGAATCATATTATCGTGCTTATTTTGAAGCATTGTTATGTAAGCATATGGATCAGACAGATGAAGTGCACTTTACTGTAAGACTAATGTTACACAGAGGTCACTTGGTTACAGTGTGTAGAAGTTAAAAAGTCATGATGAGGTCACATCACTTGTTTTTCATTTTACAGTAGACTCTACTTGCACCGACACTCCCCTGCACAGACACATCACTACTTATTTTATTTGTTTACTGTGGTAAATCACATGATTTCCTTTTTTTTTTTTTTTTTTACATATTTGTTTTGTCTGTTAGTTCCCTGAACTAGCTGTAAAGTGTTAAGTTGTCTTTGATGTTCATTGTTGCAAAAAAAAAAAGCCACTCTGAGTTGTTTTCCTGGCCAAAGGAAGTGCCTAGAGAGCTGCAGCATCAAGACTGCAGATAGCGAGGTTGCATTCAAAATTGCTCTGAAATGGATGACAAAACAAACTCTACCCAAAACATCTGGCAAACTCCTCCTGCTGATGATGAAGACAGAAACTTGTTTTTTTTATTGTTTTGTTTGCTGTTTCCAATGTCAAGAATGAACTTTCAAGCAGAAGTCCTCTGAAATAATTTGGCTTTTTGGCTCCAGAATTCTTTTAACTAAAGCCAACTTAGCAAGGTGGAGAAAGTCTAGATAAACTCTGTGTGCTCTGTTTGCCTCACAGGTTGGTAATTGTTCACATTTCATTTCAACTCTTCAAACTTCAAACTGGTAAACAGTACACTGTATGTTTGTGTTTTTATTTTAGCTTGATCAGGAGAATCTAAGCTGCCTTTACTTAGTCAAAAAGAGGAATTGTTTACTACGGGATAATAGATTGTGAAGCTTCGTTTGCATTTATACCTAGTTTTATGTGACCTTTTATGTTCTTAAATAATAGTCGGCCACCATATGAGTTTTCAAGTGACCTTGTTTACCTTGCACAGCACAGTTGCTTCAGTGAAGCCCCAGTTTTATTGGTACAGGCTACGAGAGCAGAGTAATGGGCGTAACAGATGTTATTTTTCTATACTGTTTGAGAGGAAGTGTGTAACTCTGTTAAACTATTAAAGACTGCCGTCTACTTATGTTGTATTTGACAGTCCCACCTGTTCAGTGTCGTTTAAACCAGACCTTCTGTTTTTGTTTTGTTTAGTTTATTTTTTTTTTTTTTGAGGGTGGTGGGGGGGTGAGATTGAAGTCTCCATCCGTGCTGCAGTCCAGTTGGTGAGTCATCCTGGTCTTTGTGGCGCTTATCTGTGGACTTCAGCCTGCCACTGTATGCATCTGGAAAAGCTCATAGGATAGTCATCCTGACTGATGACTCAATAAAAGAAAAACACTTAAATGAAGGTTTTTGTCATGTTGTTTTGTTGTTGTTGTTTTTTTCAGGTTTGTAATTCCTGCAGTTTTTTTATATTCCAGATGAACTAAATTAAACCCACTTTTTTGTCGTAACTATGTTAAATAGGTTTATAAGGTGTTTTTTCCCTTTAAAACAGCTGTAGGATATAGGGCATGTTTATGAGAAGGAGAGGCGCTCTCCAGGGTGCTGAACACTTCCTTGTAGAAATGTCCGACATGGTTTTACCTCATAAATACTGTAAAGTACACCTTCGTGTTGGTCTCTAACCAGGACGCTTTCATTTAAATAATTAGTCCGCTTTGTGCGTGCTTAACCACAGGTAGTTTTACGTCTTTGTTCAGGACATAAACCCGAGGCATGCAGGGAAGGAGGGGCGGTGGTGATGACCGACGGACACAGGGGGACGAATAAGCGGACAAAGCGGAAGGAGAGGAAGTTTAAACGTTTAGTTGATAACTGTAGAACAAACGGGATGGATGCCATCTGTGAAACGCAGGGCCAGGAGACGGTGAAGGTGGTTTCCTCTGACAGTGCGTACGGGTCATCTGCAATGGACATAGACACAGGACGGGCAGACACCCACCGCCAACACCTTCCCCTATAATGAAGACCTGACGCATAAGGTCAGTACTTACTGATGATCTATCTATCTCTCTATCTCTATCTATCTCTGAATGTGTAAAATACCTAAATGAACCCACGAATTGTGAAATAAACTTGTTAATATGAAATATTATTTCACCTTCATTTTCAGAATAACAGTTTTATTGGATATCATTTTTATTTTATAGGCTTCTTTTTTTTTTTCAAAATGCTCTTTTTCAAAAGTCTGTTTCTATACCCAGTGACACTTTAATTTCATTTCAAGTTTTATTTCATAATGCCACTTTTTATTTAATGTCACTTTTCATGACAGTGCTGTTGTCACATGCACCTTGCCTCTTAAGCAAGCTCAACAACCACCAACACATGTAGCCAGTTAGCTTCTGATAATTTGTTGCATTACTAAATTACTGCATAATTACATTGTTTACTTATTACTTAATTATTTATTTAATTTTAAACACATTTGGGCACCATAGTAAACCACTGCTTCCCAAAGTTTTTGGCTCCTTCCTCATCACAAATGTTATATGCCCGTGAGTTCTGAGTAGTTCAAAGTGATTTCACCTTCTCAAATTGTATAGTTTAAATATTTTAAGCCCCATGTTGTGAACCACTGCAGTAAATAATCTCTAAGAAATGTATTGGGTACACCTGTGCAATCTAATGCAATCCAATATAACATCTCTGTAGTAAATCATACACACCAATAAATCTGATCCAGGTTTTACAGCCTCAAGAATGACCACCAAGTTGAATCAACACCTCTCTGACAGTGTCACCAACACTGATCACTGTGAGCTTTACAAACATTTAATGAAGGGCTGCATTTTGATTGCATTAGATTGCGAAGGTGCACGTAATAAACTGGTACCTCACATATTCAAACTAAACTTTGATACCTCAGTCAACAGTACAATCTCTGAATATATATAATCTTGTTAATCCTCTGTGTAAGATCACATGCAGCAAATCAGGAGCGTAGACGTACAAATACGCTTGTAGACATAATACACATACACAGATTTCTCATATCTAACACAGTGTTTTCTAGGTTATTATCACAGTAGTGGGTTAAAATAACACATAAAAAGCAGACTTTTGCATATAGATGGGACATTAACATCAGAATAAGAATCAGCTTTATTGGCCAGGTATGTGTACACATACAAGGAATTTGACTCCAGTTTTTTGTTGCGCTCAATGTACATACACAGAAATACAGTATATATCGACAACAATAACATTTGTAGACAGTATGACAATTGTGCAAAGGGTGCTGAAATGAATATAAATATGATTAATGTAACAGGTTGCTTTATATACATGTGGTTGGTGGTTATGACAATATATACAGAATGCACAGCATGCGTAGATTTGTGACAGGGATTGTTCATGACACTGTGTGACTGATGTTAACTGTTCATCAGAGTGATGGCCTGTGGGTAGAAACTCTTCTTGTGTCTGGTTGTTTTGGCGTACAGTGCTCTGTAGCGTCTACCAGAGGGGAGAAGTTGGAACAGGTTGTGTCCAGGGTGCGATGGATCTCCAGTGGTGTTTCCTGCCCATTTCCTGACTCTGGACATGTATAAGTCCTGAATGGAGGGCAGGTTGGCACCAGTGATTCTTTCTGCGGTCCTGACTGTCCGTAGTCTGCTCCTGTCCTGTTTGGTGGCCGATCCAAACCAGACAGTGATGGATGTACAGGGAACAGACTGGATGATAGCAGTGTAGAACTGGACCAGCAGCAAGTTGAACTTCCTGAGCTGGTGCAGGAAGTACATCCTCTGCTGGGCCTTCTTGATGATGGAGTCGATGTTAGGGGGCAGTGTTGTGGGGCTCCTCCAGAAGTCCACTGTCATCTCCACAGTTTTGAGCGTGTTCAGCTCCAGGTTGTTCTGACCGCACCAGAGGGCCAGCTGTTCAACCTCCCGTCTGTATGCAGACTCGTCACCGTCCTGGATGAGGCCAATGACCCTTGTGTCATCTGCAAATTTCAGGAGTTGAACAGACTGGTCTCCTGAGGTGCAGTCGTTTGTGTAGAGGGAGAAGAGCTGTGGGGAAAGCTGATTGTCCGGGTGCTGGATGTGATGTTCCCCAGCTTCACCTGCTGCCTCCAGTGTACCAACAAACTTGGTACACATGAAAAAAAGTAAATCAGCATTTCAAGACACCTGCTGAATACATTCATTGCTGTGTCCTGGTTGGGAAAGATGGGCGCAAAGACACTCCCTGTTCTCTCTTTCTGCTGCTGTCTCCAGGAGAATTCACGCAGCACTGCTCATATTTAAAGACAAGCCTGGCTTTTTCTTAACTGATAAGTTGTTTGAGATGAATTAACATTTTTCAAGAAAAAACCCCCAGAAATCTGTGTTTTGGTGTGTGTGGACGTGGCATAAAAGAAACATCTGTCTAAGGGCCTGTTATGTGCACAAAATATACATTTGGCAAAGTTTACTTTTCATTCAACAATCACTAGAAAAAAAGTACCAGAAATGTTAATAAATACTGGTAAATTCATGTTATTTAAGTAAACGCTGCTGTGTGATGTGTTATCTACTGGCCTGTATGAGAGACATGTATGTATGAAAGACTTGGGTTTCCACTCAGCAGTTTCATGGTAACTATTGATGAACCCCAACAACTCTGAGCCATCTCATGTTGTCAGCATCCCTGCTATAGGGCCCTTGCCACAGTAAACCCCCACCCCCCATCCTTACTTCATGCACACGCTCAGTTCCCATGTGCTTCCTAGAGATAAATGCTTCGCTGCTGCTGTTTTTCTCCAACAGCGTTTGTCCTGAAAACGTTTACATGCGAACATCAATATATGATGAAGGAGGCATGAAATAGTAATGTGTTAATGGCCAGCTAAACACTGCACAACTTCCCCTTCACACAGTGAGTCATCCACACAGCTGCTTGCCTCTGGCCTGCATCATTTTGTACTTGAGGGCCAATTGGTGCTCGTACCCACTCAAACTGTGGAAGAATGAAAGCATTTCTCACAATGCCTGTTATCCAAAAATAAAACACCAGCATCTCATGTAAAGAATATTTATATCCTGTACGTTTTGTTTGAAAAAGTCCCTGTTTATTTGCTGGATTTCTGATGCTTTTTTTAGTATTTGCAGTACAAAAATTGTTGCTTTACTCAGCATTTTAGAAGACAACGTCTTCAGAGAGAGCTCTGCAAACACCCACTTTAAAGAACCAGATAGTCTTCCTATCTGCTGTCAAACTGTCATGACGTTGTGTTTTTAATGGGAGAGCAAAGTCGAATGTGCAGAATGTCAGTGATTAAAGTGAACGTATTGCGAGCGCTGCATGCTGTAATGCTGCGCCACATGTGGGCTCTTTGAGACCGCAGATAAGAGGCAGGCAGCAGGGCCGGTCTGCTGGAGGAGGGGGAGGAGGAGGAGGATAAATGCCAACAGGCTGGACGCACCAGTGGCCTCCAATAAGTCAATAACCAAGGCGACAAGGCAGATTGATGCCTACGTCCAGCGCTGTGGTGTCAAATCAGCAGATCCCTGCTGGGGTGACGCATGACCCTCAGCCATGAGAACTGATGGTTATCACACCAGCGTTGACTGTTTTTATTTGTGTGTGTGTGTGTGTGAGGTTTGATTTGTGTCTGGAGGAAGAAGTTCTCTGACGTAAAAGTAACAATAAAACTATGTAAAAATACTCCATTACAAGTTCTGCATTACCAAATGTACACAAGTATAACCAGCTAAATGTATCAAAGTATCAAAAGTAAAAACTTGTTATGTTCAATGTATTGTATTTTATAAGCGTATTATATGTTTTTAAATGTAAAATCTTAATATGAAAAGTAACTAGTAACTAAAATAAAAAGTAGTGCAGTAAAAAGTACAATATTTCTCTCTGAAATATAGTGGAGTAGAAGTATAAAGTGGCATGAAATGGAAATACTTGAGTCAAAATTGTACTTAAGAACAGTACTTGAGTTACTTAGTTACTTTCCACCACTGCAGGTGAAAATGTGACCTGTGTTAAAAATGGAAGGAGAGATAGTTGTGGTTAGTGTTCCCCTTGGAGGTAAGGGTAAAACACACACACCCACACACACATTCCCCCAGTACATTCCCAGTCCTTCGCTCCTGAAGGCATTAAGCCAACCTCTAGCCGTCACATTGCATTACAGAACACGCAGCTGTGCACTGAGCAACAGATGTACAGTAACCTACACTATGTGCCCACACAGTGTACAGGCCTCAGGCGGCAGCAGTGGAGCCTGATCTCTCTGTGTCTCTCTCTGCAGACAATCCTCGTGGGAGACAGCGGAGTGGGCAAGACCTCTCTGCTGGTTCAGTATGACCAGGGCAAGTTCATCACTGCCACCGTCGGCATTGGTTTCACAGTGAGTCCACACTTCCTGTCCTCCACACACACCCACTCCAACCTGGAATTTGTTTTGCACTCACCCATTTCTCTCTCTTGCTCACCCCTTCCCTTATATTTTCTTTCCTTCCTCCTCCTCCCTCCCCCCTGTTCACTCAAGTGACGACAAGGACATGTCACTGCGATGTGCTGTTTGTACTGAAGCGGTGACATGACAGCCAAGCAAATCTTCTCTGTTTCTCTGCTGTTTGTGTGCCAGTGAGCATGAGTTGGTGGTGTTCGCCAGTGTGGGATGGATTCTCACTGCATTCATTACGATCCTTAATACCCTCTGTGTGCATTATTATGGTTAATGATGCCACTGCTATGATTAAAATGCTGTGAAGAGAGCACTGCTAATGAGAGTCAGGGCGGCAGGCTGTTTTGCTGCTGGATGTTTGTAACAAAGCTGTTTTAAACAAGAAATTTTATGCTTTGTGACATGTGAGGAGCGGGGGGGGGGTGTTACTCTGTGTTGCAAGAGGAGACAAACAGAAAAGATGTATGGCTCATTTAGAGTATGATTTTTCAGCCGTGGCAGTGGGGACTTTGTGTCATTGCCATCAGAGCAGCAGAGCGGAGGCAGAAATCTGTGAGAAAGTATAAAATTGGCTTTGCCATTTCACATTAGCACAAGTTTGTGGTAGTGTATATGATTCAAGGTTCCAAAACCCTGCAGAAAAATGCACAACAGAAAAATAAGTCACTCTGCTGCATACATCTACTGGATTTAAAGTCAAGGGTGAGCCTGCAAATATACTAATACGTTGCCTTAAAATAAGTCAACCATTCAGTCAGCTATGAATGTTTCATCATTATGTTCATGTCAGAGGGGGGAGATGTTGCCTGCAGCTGCCACACAGAGCAATGAGCACAAGAGATGACATGTCAGTTATATAACATAAGTGATCTCTGGCCGGGTGTCATTAGTCCTGTCAACACAGAAGAGGAGGAGAGACGCGCATCCTCTTGACTCGGACACTGGGGGGAGACAAACACTGCAGGAAAAGATTCATTTTCAGACTTGACTGGGGAATCGAGTCTCATTGAAACCATTCTGAACCTGTAGGCTATGACATGCTATTTAAATGATTGGGGGTATTTATAGGATCGTCTGTTCTTGAAGAGAAGATAATTAGCTTGTTTATGTATTTATCTGCTGTGAAGATAAAGAAAAAGAATGAAGAAGTTATAAAAATAACAAAGGCACTACTTCATGATAATACAAGATGAGATCTTCTCAAAGGAAACATGCTTGGAAAAAAATGTTTCTGGAGAAGGGTTGCGCAGGGATGCGCCCTTTTACGCACATGTTCACCTTGAGGAACAGTGTATCTATCTTTGGGAGAAAAATCACGTTATACATCAAAGTGTATTTAAACAAATAGGTCATAGTTCAGCCTCTATCCTCCTCTCCGGGTCTGTGACTCTTTGCTCTGACCCGCTCAATGATCGAGCACCACCTGTGGCGGATGAGTCAGCCACCATGCAGCTTGTTTGTGGACGGTGTCAGCCTGAAAGACAAGACTGATGCTTCACTCCTAAGAGAACACAGCGTTGTTGGAGCCGTCGACGTCCTCACACACTCAGTTAATCATCTGCCCACGCCAGGATGCACCGCTCCTCTCTGCAAAATCCGAGAAATGTTTCCGCCTGTTTGTCTTCACCGCCTTCTTGACTGGTCTGCGTAGACGCCGGAGCGCCTTCCCCGCAGCCTGCCGCTGGTTGTTTTTCAAGTTTTAATCGTCGCTTCCGTCTTTTGACAGTACGATATTTAAGGTGTGATTTTCCTCGAGAAGCGCCTGGTGATCGTTTTGTGGCCACGCGCAGTAATGCGAGCAGAGGGGCTGGAGGCTGGCGGAGACCGGGACTGAGCGGCGGAGATCTCACAGACACCGTGCGCGTCTTTCTTGGACATATCTCGGAGATAACTGTGGTTCGGCTTTTCTTTAGCCTGCACTCTTTTTCTTGGCATTGCGATGTCCACAAGAAAGACATCGTTGACGGACAAGCAGGCTAAAAACGGAACGTCCAAATATGTGTTGGAGAGATGCGCTTCTGTTAACGAATATTATGATATTGCCTTCAAGGTGTGTATTTCCGTCTTGTCATGTGTGTTGGGGTTGTTGTTTTTTTGTTTGTTTGTTTCTCTCTGTGGTGCCGCTGGTGGAACAGGTGTCTACATGTAGGCAACTGTAGGTTTGACACAGAAACAACTGGGTGTTCCTGCAGCAAACAACACGAATATTGACTCCTCACATCTGGAGAATGTGCATAATCTATGAACTAACCATTAACTATCAGTTGACTAGTCTGGCGTCATGCATTCTCCGTGTTAAACAGGCCGTGTTCACTGTTTGTACACAGATGACAGAGCAGACACCAAGTCATCAACCTGATGCTTCCATTTGCATTACTAAGAAGTCCCTCTGAGCCTGTAAATCTCTCAGGTTGCTTTGTCCGCCCTTTCTGATATGCAAATATTTGCTGAGGGTGTACTTGTTGCTCCTCACCAACACAACCATAAAATATTTATAAAGGATGCACACACCTGTAACTGTTTTATAAAGAGCCACAGGCAAAAAGAAAAGTTAAATTCAGGTTTAATTGCATTGCCATCTTGTTCACGGTGTGTTTATGCAGCTATGACTCACTGTGCGAACAACAGGTTTTGTAAGGTTTTTACATCACATGCTGCTGGAGGGGTTGCATAATTGCACATCCTGTTGTTGTGATTATATTGATTAGTTTTGGAGAAGGATGCACACTGAAAAATGATGAGAGTAACTGGCTCAAACATCTTGAATCTCCTCTCCAGAGTGACACATTAACTGAAAGCTTTCCGAAATAAGACATTGCACAATATCATCGCCTGACTCAAACATCATGAGCCCACTTGTGAAACATTCTTCCTCACTCAATTGCTAAATAATTTATGCAACATGTCCCTCCTCTTTAATTTCCTCTTCAGGGGGGTTTTACTTCTTATCATGTATAGGCTGCCTGTAACCTGTTGTCCCTCTTCTTTGGTGGTGGGTTTGGGTCTAGGTGATGCTGCTGGGAGACTCGTCCGTGGGGAAGACGTGCGTCTTGGTGCGCTTTAAAGATGGGGCATTTCTGGGAGGCAACTTTATAGCCACCGTTGGAATAGACTTTAGGGTGAGAGAGATGCCGGCGAACAGTCCTACACTCACAGTGACTTCATTCATTATTTCTGTGTGAGCCATTAATGGTTTGTTATTTGTGTTATCTTCTTCTTACTCTTACGAGGAAGTATTTTGCATGTGGAAAAACAACCCAATGATATACAAAGCAAGCGAGTGTCATCCGTCCAATTATCACCTTATTTTTTTCCGTGCATAACACTTCATCATTCTGCGATGATAGCACCAAATGTACAAATCCTCTCGCCAATCAGTCAAGTTCACAGACCACTTGTGCTGCGAGGCGCTGTGGATGGCTTCATAAATGTCTTGGCAGATGCCTGCCCACGTCCCTGTCTCCTGGAAAGATTGGCTGCAGCTCAACTCGGTCCTGGAGGAGTCACACTGCTGACAGACGAGCTCCTACCTAGTCGCATATACCTCATGCACACTCAGAAACCGACTGTCGCTGAATTTGGAGCAGATTTCTACTGTATATCTTCCTCTACTGGGAAGAACATGAAAATAGGCTCCCTCCAATCAGAGCAAAACACTCACACTAATGGCAAGTCAAGTAGGGGTGATTGAAGGAGGAAATTGTGTTGCAATTGTATTGTCTTCTTTGGATGGCAGTGTAGGCATTAGGGAGCATAATGGCTGTCAGACATATAAAGCTATATGGACATTGTCCATTCAGAAGCATGAACATTTCATCTTGCATCCACTCAAGCAAAAGCACTGTGACCAGTATCCATTCATAAAATGCACCGAAAGGGGAATTGACACTGGTTCACACTTGAAAGACATGATGGATTCAGTGTCACACTGTTCATTCAGAAAAATGGCTGTTAAAGTAAGCAATTAGCTTTTGTTTTCCTGCTTGTGTTTGTGAAAAGGGGCAAAGCTGCTTAGAAACAGTCAATATGCTGAGGGTTGTCCTCTGTGCATGGATAGGCAGGCAGCCTGTTGTGGCAGCTTGTAACATGGCCGGTCTATTTTCGGCATGCTTCCAGTTACTCAGCATGTAGGCTCGTCTCACGTCATAATTGGGGGAAAAATGGAAACCCATGGCAACTAATGCAAGGGTTGAACCATGTCCATTCTGCCAAGGCAGAGGATTCAGCAGGTGGCAGCTTTAGCAGCCAGTGACGGCTTTGCACACAACATCGCAGAGGTTTCTTTTGTTACTGTGTAGCTCTTTCTGCATTTCTTTGGGTGCATGTGTTGTGTGCTTTTGCGCGTTCACCGGAAAGACAGGGGCTGTTTGTGATGTCCTGTCACTGATATGAAGTTATGAAGTGACTGAGGAAGTGCTGCACAACATTTGCTAGTCACACTTCCTTCATCTCAGCATCTCTCTATCTTTTGTGGTTTTCGCTGTGCAAGGTTGAAATACAGTTGTGACCTGGCTTGTTGCTGTAGCAGGTTATGGTGACATAAAAAACTCAGAAATAACCCCATCAAACAAAGCGTAGGAGAACCTGTGTTTTTGTCATTGCATGTTGGAGCATGCATGTTAAAATACTGCATGTTACCTTCACCTTTATTTCCTCTTCATTTCCATTCTTAATTCCCCTCAGGATTTGTTTTGTTGTGCTAGTGTTCCTCTTTCAACACATTTACGAGTCACAACACTTAGTCTTTTTTAGTTGGGGTGCCTGAACTATTTTAGGCCAATCTTTTCTCTAGCCCCCCCACGAGGCTGCAGGAAATTAACGGGGGAGTCAGTTGTTATGCTGCCAGTCGTCTTTCTCACTGTTGTGTAATTAAGTCTAATCCCAGGACCTTGTTGTTGTGTGGGCGTTGCAAATTACTTTCTCTGCCAGCATTCAAAGCCACTTTTAGTTGCCTTGTTTCTTTTGCCACATGCTGAGATTCTGAGCTTTTTTAGTCTGCCATGATGTTCGTCATTCATTTGTGTGCAGTTTTCACAGCACTCCAGCCTCTCAAGCATATGGCGGATTGTCAGTCTCTTACTCTTCTCATTTCTGCAGAATAAAGTGGTGGATGTCGACAACCTGAAAGTCAAACTCCAGGTGAGAGCATGGCCCTTTTTCTCCAGACCTGTGTAAGACAGTGTCTCATTTCGTCTTTCTGGCAGCTATTGACCTATTTATCGACCTGAACTCATCATCTTACATATAATAATTGACCTAAATATGCTTTACACTCAGTTGACTGTTTTTGTTTGCATTTGCCAATCCAATCAAAGTCTCTGATATTGTAGTAGTATAAGGGACTGTGCCAGCAGCAAGCTGTTATTAATCTTAGGCACATACAAGTCTGTCATCATAACCTGTTTGTTTAACACTGAGTGGGATGTGCCAAATTTAGATTTATCTGCTAGCTCGAGTAAATCCTTTTTTCCTTGCACGGGCCTTGCACATGATAAAATCCTGTGATTAATTGCAAAATAGACTTAAATTGTGAACTGCTCTGCTAGGCTAGTTAGCCTACCTTTTAGCATGACTATAGCTGTCTATATTCTCTATGACCAGGTTTACATGCTCCCTTATTTATGTATCATTCATATCCTTATTTAGGGATAACAGACTAAATTGCCAAGATGTTAGTTCATCAAAAGTGATGTATTTCAATTACAGGAAATGGCTAGCTTTAGTGGCTAGCTGTCTGGTTTGGTTTTTAGCAATACAGATCTATGGCACAAAAGATTATATGTTAAAACAAACATCAACAAGTCAGATTGTGGTCTGACTAAAATTTGACTGTAGTTACTGCATTTTGGCTTTGTAGAGTGGTATAATGGTATGTTTCTGCTTTAGTCATTGGCTGCGAGGATTGTTCAGGATGTTCAGTTTTCCCACGTTAGCCGCTCGCTGTGTAATTATGTGGTTTGTTACGCAGATCTGGGATACAGCCGGCCAAGAGAGATTCCGCAGCGTAACGCACGCCTACTACAGAGATGCCCAGGGTAACCTTTGCTTTTTATATTTCACATCCTCATGCTCTGTGTGTGTGTGTGTGTGTGTGTGTGTGTGTGTGTGTGTGTGTGTGTGTGTGTGTGTGGGAAGGGGTAGTGTAGCTGAGATATGTCCTTTTTATTAGTGTGTATAGAAAGTGTGTGTAGGTGTTGATGTATGTGTGTGTTACATAAGACAGTGTGCAGATAGCAATAAAGGTGCAACTAAAATGCTCTTCTGTTTCCTATTACAGCATTACTTCTGCTATATGATATCACCAGCAAGCAGTCATTTGACAATATCAGGGTAAGACTGTCTCTAATTACTTTTCCCTCTCTTTCTCTCTTTCTCTCTCTCTCTCTTCCTCTTCATTTTCACTTCCTAAACCCTCTCAAGTTGAACGTTTCACTCAGTCTATTTACATGCAAAGTACTATGAGGGCCTCCAACATTTTCTCACAGCCCTCTTTGGAAATGACATGATGTTATTGTTTGCTTCGCTACACAGTACCCAGTTTCAGTAATGAAAAGCAATAAAAGTGTTCAAGGATAAAAGCGACTCAGTCACCATGATTGATTGGATGATGGTAATAATACAGAGCTGAGGAGGAAAAGGGAAAATGCAATCTTTAAGTGGTGGTATTTGTTTGGTTCATAGACCAATCTCTCTTTCTTCTGTCTGTCTGTCTGTCTTTTGTACTTTTGAAGGCCTGGCTGACTGAAATACACGAGTATGCCCAGAAGGATGTGGTCATCATGTTGCTCGGCAACAAGGTGAGCAAAGCTTCCTTTTTGCGTTACATAAAAAGATCAGGAGGATAACTGGTCCCTTAGCACAATTTTAACATACTCTTATCACACTCAGACAGACATGTGAATGCCTTAAAGCCAAAAAATGCCTCCGCTGTGCCGCACATGCGTAAACACAAACTCTCACTCGCTTATTTTACATTTCCAAGTGAAACGCAGTCTTAATTATGCTTGTGTGTCTTCATTGATTTATGTTTTTTAATGTGCACACACAAAGAATTTCCCTGCGGGGAAAATAAAGTTAATTTGCAGACGTCCACATCAACACATTCATGTCTTACCCATCACCCAATGTTATTGTATCATCATGACTGGGAAGGATACATTCAAAAAGTGCCACATAACGTAGACTAATCACTTGCTTCAAGCTTCCCTTGCATGAAAACATTTCCTCCACAATGCTGCTGGTGATGAAAAGAGAAATTTTCATGTTCCATTGCAACCACAAGTCATTGCTAATACATCTATAAGCTCCTTCTGGTGGTAGAGAGGACTCACCCTTCCCCGGGGTGATAGATGTCACACAGCAGCAGCTCAGATCATTTGCTGTGAGAGCAGCAGGACTGGCGGCACAGGTCTGTGGGAGTGCTGCTCTTCCGCTGGAGGTGGATTTTCTTGACATCTCATCACTCTGAAGGAGCTCTGGCTCAGCAGCTGGCGGCCAGGCTGCCAGATAAGGGGACATGCGGGCTGAGACGATGGTGCATCACTGTAGCTAATGGGATGGTGAATCTGCGAACCTTCACCTCCGCTATGATGACTTGTTTTCTCTCCCCGCTGCTGTCTTACAGTCAGACATGGCTGCAGAGAGGGTCGTGAAGATGGAGGACGGAGAGAAGCTGGCGAAGGTAATGTAAGACGGCTCCATGTGGTCACATTCTCAACAACAGACACTCCACTTGCTCCACTCATGTTTTTCCATCTTAGGAATATGGTGTACCATTTATGGAGACCAGTGCGAAGACGGGAGTCAATGTGGAGCTGGCCTTTCTCGCTATAGCAAAGTAAGTCTTAAAGCTGCACTAATCAATATTTTTATATTAGCAGTGGATGAAATGACCGAGAACACTACCCGCCCAGCACGGCAGACAGTCAAAGTTAGTCACTAGCTGCTGAACATAGTGGAGCATTAGCAGCTAAAGAGTCAAATATTTCACTCAGAAGTTGGTAAAACAGAGCTAAAGGAGAGTGAATATTGGACTTAAATTCATTGGGTGGCCACAAACATGACTCCAAATAAATGATAGCATTGCTCCGTGTGTGCTGAATGTGTAAATAGGCAACTGTGTGCTAATAAGTTACAGAAATAAGGTGATAATATGACCATTTTGTGTTTATATCTTTGTTGCGCTGCCCTCAAGTGGCCAAAACAATTAATTAATACAGGTTTAAGAGTTGTCTGATCAGATGCTAATTTTGCTAATATGCTTAATATTTCTTACCCTGCCATTAATTTCTATAAAAATATAGAAAATTAGAAAATGTGATTTTCTCATGCACCCATCCCTGTCCACGTACTTTTGTGTTATTTTGGTCTGCAGCTGGAAAGGGGCCTTAGTTCCAATTAAGAGATGCTTAATGTTACACTATACAGTGATATTTTAGACAACAGTGTGCTTCTAACTTTGTGACAACAGCTTAGGGAAGACCCTCTTCCCTCTCGAGGTCCATAAATAACTTTTTTTAAAACTTTGGTATGGAAGAATTTGACTGGCCTGCACAGAGCCCTGACCTCAATCCCATCCAACACATTTGGGATGAACTAGAACGCTGACTTTGAGTCAGGCCTCATCGCCCAACATCAGTGCCCGACCTCACTAAAATGCTCTTGTGGCTAAACAAGAGCAAATCCCTGCAGCCAGGTTCTGAAGGTGGAAAGCCTTTTTTAGAAGAGTGGAGGCTTTTATAGCAGCATATTAATGCCCATAGTTTAAGAATAAAATGTTTATGATGTCTGGGTGTCCACATACTTTTGGCCATATAGTGTATTTCATAAATGCATACAAAAAAATGTCCATTTCTAGTTACCCATCCCACAACTCACTGCATGGCGTATTCTTTTATAAGTGTAGATAGTTAAATATAATACACAACAGGGGAGAAATCCCTGAAGGATGCAGGTATGAAATTTTTATTTCATAAATATTTCATAGCAGTTCTCTTAGTGTTTTGGTTGCAAGACACTGGAAAGAAGCGACAGGTGGAAAGTCTGCAGAGTAGACCTCTCTCTACGCCCCGCCACCCACCTAAATAAGAGAAAACAACTAAGAATAAAGATAATTAACAGCCAAAAAAAGAGAGTGAAACAAAACAAATACACTTGGGGGTAATACAGAGACGTTATTTGCACTTTTTTCATTTCCAGAGTCATCTACAAGTGATCCCCAAGACAAATATTCTACGCTTCAAAAGCTACATCTTATTTTAAATAGTCCTCTGCAGTGAAACAGTGCACCTTTCTCCGCTTGTAGTAGAAAAAACAAGCCAAAGTAAAATTAATTTTCTGCAGTAATACACACTGAGGTTCCACATAAAGGGTTTGTATTTTGATCTGCTTCATGCATACAGCTGAGACTTCACTCTGGTCTTCTCCTCTGGGTTTCAGTATTTTAATACTTTTCTTTGACTGACATCGATGCTCACAAGCCTCCCTCTGATTCCTGCAACTAATACACTCTAATGGTTTTTAGCTAATTTGTTGTTTTGTTCCTGTTGACTCGTTATAATGGGATTGTGCATGTTTGAGGCTCCCTTTGGATCTCAAACATTAACTGTGTCATTTCTGTTTATGACTGACTTCCTTGCGCGCACACCTTTCTTATTGAATGGCAGGAAATACAAACAGGATTGTTATTTCGTCTAAAATTGACTGTTTGCACAGCATGTTCCCAGAGCTGTGGAAGAAAATCATGTAGACGATTTGCTTTCTTCATGTGATGGGTATTTTAAGTGCAAGTTTAAATGATTTATGCCAGAGGCATTTTATTTAAATCTCAGTGCAGAGGGATGTTTCTCTCCCTCACTCACTCTTTTTTTATTTATTCCTTCCTCATTTTCTTGATTTGCTCACCCTGTCTGTGCTGCATCCCACACATCCACCCCCTCTGTATCTAACTTCCTGTATCTCTCTCCTGTATCAGGGAGCTGAAGCACAGAGCGACACAGCAGCCCAATGAGCCCAAGTTCCAGATACACGACTACGTCGAGTCTCAGAAGCACAAGTCTGGCTGCTGTGGCCTCATGTAGCTGATCCTGATCAGCGGGCAGAGAGAGACACACAGGAAGAGAGAAAGAGAGGGAGGGAGGTAAAAATGTCTGCTCTCTTAACGAAAGCCAATCCTAGCACCAGACCTGAGAAGTGGACGCCGTCATCTTCTCCACTGACCTTTTAACTGAATGGAAGTGAATCTGGATTGGCTGCCATCCCTTATCTGAAATGTGAATTTAAATCTCTTTTATGTCATGCGTAGAAATGTTTGTGGTCTCCGTGGTGACAGTTGTATCCAACTACAAGTCGGGAGTTACAGTCTGAAATGCTATATCCATCTGCAGGGGCAAAAAGAGAACAGTTATTCTCCCCTGCATTGCTGCAAACTCATTTATTATTTGGGTGGACACATTGCACTTAAAGGGTAACTACACCCTCAAATTCAGCTTGAACCCTCCCAGCATATTTAGAAAATGCAACAAAGGAGTGAAGGAACAATGACTGTAGGAGGCGTGACCTCGTGTCTCTCCTCCCAGTGTGTGTGCCTGTGGGTTTGTGGTTTGTCAGCCCCAATTATCTTGGTATGTTCTCACTATATCGCAGATATCGACGGGCCCACGTGTTGTGTTTACTGCCACCGTAGAGAAGTCTTGCTAATGCTACCAGCAGCTTTAAGTGAGAGGCAGAAAGTGGGACTTTTGTCAGCCAGCGTTCTGCTTTTTAAACTTGGGGTCAACATACGTAATAGGCCTCACAGTTTTGCCTATTTCTTCACGGTTAGCGAGGGGTCAGAGAATTCAGCTGAATTAAACTTTCAAATCCAAGCAGACATAAACAAGCACATTTGGAGCAGAAAAAGCAGTTTTTACATCACCTGTATTAACAAGAATCGATGTGTTTATTTGTACATCTCATAAAAAATAATTTAACGTGGAGTTCCTCTTTGATTAAGGCAGGACCCTTCTTGACCTCATGTTTGTAATGAAACAGTTTTCGGTTGCTGTAACTTGAAATCTCGCCATTTAACTGAGCTTCAATTACTTAACTTTGTCCCAGCGGCAGGGGCGACACACTGAAAGCGGCGTGCGTCGCAAAGTGAATTTTGGCCCTATTCTCAGAACTTTTTCATCCCGCTTGAGTTTGCAGGCCTGACTCTTGATACATGACAGTTTTATATGAACAATCAATATGACTGTTGTTTTGTGGATATAGCATTTTTGCCATGCAGCTCTTAGTTTGTTTTCATCCCAGTTTCACCAGGCTGTGAACTGAATCCCTTTTGGCCTTACAGTCTTCATCATTATTCTTTGATAATTCAGTGTGTTTGAGAAGTGGACTACAGTCTCACAGTCAGATTGTAGCTAAAATGATCCCGTCTGTTCACATCTGTACTGCTGTTAGATAGAATAAAGCCAACGTTTTGAGGGTGCTTGCCCACTGTGTGTCTGTCTGTACATTCAATTCAGGGCCAGTGAATCTTACATTCCATTCAAACTGTACATGTAACTGTGCTGCTGGAGGATCAACCCACTGCTGCACCAGGCTACATTACACAGAAATTATTATCATTATTCTCTTTCTTTTTCTTTGCTTAGAGTTTCCTCAGCATGCTATTTGCCTTTTACCATTCACACACAGAGATGCACACAGCACTCCAAAACATTGTTGTGTCTCCTTTAAACAATGGATGTTGTTGTCTAGACTGTACCGAAGCTGTATTTGTTCACGCACCGCATCTTTGTACAATGTTCATTATGAATGTTTGCTTGTCAAACTTGCTCTATGTCACATTTGTCCCTCTTCTGAGGCATCACGGTGATCACAAAGTGCCATGAAAAAGTGCTTTGTTATCATATTATATATATAAAAAGGTATATTTTGTAATGTATGTGGTGTTGTTTTATTGAAGTCAGTCTCGTCCGTGTGTCTTGTGTGTGTGTGTGTGTGTGTGTGTGTTGGGGGTTTTGGAGGAAAGATGTGGGAGTCACCGAGGAGTGGCAGGATGTGCTGAGGTTAATGAGCCACTGTGTGGCAGCAGCTCCCCTGTTTATTCTCTAGTATGTGCACTAGAACATATAGTGTTTTATCAGCTGGACAGGTTCAGCTCACATGTTGATGCTGTACTTTAGAGTCTATTTTATGTCGTTCTAGAGGTGCATTGTTTCTGAATGGGTGCTCAGCATCTCCATCATGATGTTTTTGTTAATACTATGGTTGCATTGAGGGTCGTATTAATGTGTTGGGTGAAGTTAGTGGACATTATATACATGGAGCACATTCATGACTCACTGTACTGGTCTGCCTCTCCAACTCACATCTTTGAGTCAGCCTGTGCATTTTCTATCCTTTACTGTGAACTCAATTCATTATTTGGACATCTTCTCATTAACTAAACTAGCAGTCCCCTGAACATACTGCAGTTATTAGCACTGATGCTACAGTAGCTTTAAATTTCCAGGTGGGAGAGTGCTGAGAGATCCTGTCTCTGTCCTCTTATCAGGTCTGGAAACTGTCTTGGCTGAAAAGTCAAATCCTCCCCGAGGTTTTAGTTCAGCAGCTTCCTGCCAGGCTCTATTTTTACAGTTGTGGTGTCACTCATCTCTGAATGGCCAGAGGGGCTCTGGGTTAACTGGCTCCAAAAGATGAAAAATGATGCTGATCATTATTGTTAAATTAATCTCTAGTTAGGGTTCTGCCTGATTTGCACGTGTTGATCATTAGAATTTAATCTAATCTCATATCAGAAGGCCATAACTAGGTCTTGATTATTGGAACTAATGTTATTGGGGAAAAAACAGCTTATTTCTAGCAGCCAGAACTCAGACACCTCAACACCCCCCTTATAATAACAGTGTATCTTTATATTTAAAACACCACATTACTGAGATGAATTCTGTTTTATGGCAAATATTACACATCAGGGGGAAATTATACAAATCCAGTGCTTTGTGTGATAAGGTCACAACATAATCACAGTGGAATATCACAGACAGAGGCACTGCAATTTATGTCCCTCTGAAACTAATTAGATATTAATAGATGGATGGATACTTGATTTTCCCTATAATTCCTGTCAGTCAGCAGAACTGAATAGCAAGAATTATAGAGAATAAATACACTATGTATTATAGAAAGATTAGACCAAACAAATAACAGCAGTAAAGGAAACAGACAGAATGGAAGAGTATCAAGGTGTACAAAATGGCTAAATATTTCTTAGGTATTAAATATAAATGTATGTACAATGTTAAACTGTGCGACAAAAGTAGTAAAAGTAAAACAATTTATACACAAACTGTAAGGAAAAAAACAGTGAAATATTATGTGAAAGGGAATATGAAAAAATAAAAAGAAGTTTGTACGATTTCTAAACTAATGTCCAGAGAATTACTGTGTGACCAACACTCATAATCTTCACACCAACACTATCTAGGCTTCTCATCTTCATCGTGTATTTTTCCTGGACAGCCTCGGTTTGGGTTTAGTCCTCCATTCCTCCCTACTTTGCATGAGGCAGCCAGCTGGGCTGTTCCGTGAACGCACCTCCCTCTTCCTGAGTGGCTTTCCTACTTTTTGTGGCACACACTGAAGGGGAGCGACTGCCGTCTGAGTCTAATCAGCCTGAGTTCAGTCCCCGGGTCAGGACCCTCTCTGCACACAGGACAGTGTGATAGCAGGACGAGGCTCAGCGAGGATTTACAGATCAAATCAGACTCGTCTGGACAAACACCAGCACCGTTTCTCACGGACTAATCTCCCCAAGAGGGCGGGGGTTGGGTGTTTTTTTTAAGGGGTACCACTCATTCACACACACACGCACACACATACACACACACACGCACCCCTCCTCGTCAGCATCCCGAGCAGGTCTTGTAGTCATTTCCACTGTAAAGGAGCCACAGGTTGAGCCGCAGCAGTGTGAAGGCGAGTGAAGCACACCATGCCGAGCAAAAGCCAGTATCTGCGCCCCCGGCTGTGCACGTTGGAGAAGGGGGACAACGGCTACGGTTTCCACCTCCACGGGGAGAAAGGTAAGACGGGGCAGTTCATCCGGCTAGTGGAGCCCGACAGCCCGGCCGAAACCTCGAGGCTACGCGCCGGAGACCGGCTGGTGTTCGTGAACGGGGAGGATGTGGAGAACGAGAGCCACCAGCAGGTCGTGTCCCGGATACGAGCCACCGTGGGCCGCCTGGAGCTCATAGTGGTGGACCCGGACACGGAGCAGCTGCTGAAGAAACACAACATGAAGTGTCTGAAGGAGTATGTCACCGACGGTGTCCCGTTACCCTTCGATGAGGAGGAGGAGGAGGAGGTGGTGGTAGAGGAGGAGGATGGGGATGGGGAGGTAGACGGGACGGACAACGGGGATGAGGGGCGCGCAAAGAGGGACGAGGTGGGGGAGGTGGAGGAGGAGGAGCGGGAGGGGACACCCAGGGAGTCCACGCCGGCCCCGGAGAGTAACGGAGAAATCCACGCGCACGTCGAGAAAAAGCTGAGCATCAACTCTGAGAAGGTGAGTCCGAGACACTGACAGCCAAAGTTCAGGTAAAAAGTTTCACCTCTCCTTTTCACGCGTCTTTCCTCTAGCTTTACTTTACAACACAAAGTGCCTGCATTGCCTGTGATGACCTTAAACCTACTGAATGCATTACTGAGGGGCAAAGGTTTCCATACAGAGAATAGGTGCTCTGTGTCCATAACATGGATAACATGGGCAGCTGCACCCACATGCAGCCAGGAGCATGTGGGCAGGGTCAGCTGGCCGGGACATTTGCTGTGGGTGTGTGAGAGGACAAACAACCTGGTTCAACTTTGGGATCAAGAAAACAGGCACCAAACTAAACCATGACCCCTGTCAGTCTGTAAACCTGAAACTCAACTTTCCCCCCTCAGATAACTGACTGTGATGTGTCTCACAGTGTCTCAAAGAACAACACCGTCTTGTGTTATTATGCCACAAGGTTGAGCATTAAGTCAGCACCAATGACAGGCTGCAGCTCCGCACCAAAGGAAGCATAAAAGACACAAGAAAACACTTTCACACAAACATAGTGTTTTGCGCCTTTGCGTTGTGTATATACTGTAGAAAACGACCATAGCAAATATCTGACATTGCTGAACCCTCCACAACAAACAACAGGAAATAATTAGTGGGCTTTTTAAATCTCCACCAAATGAATTTTTTCAACCTTTTGATCTTTGCTTTCTCACTCCGCAGTGGCCACTTGTTGTTGGGTCTTCTCTTATTTTCTCCTGCCATGCTGTCTTGTCTGTGTGTGTGTGTGTGTGTGTGTGTGTGAACTCAGGACCAGAGTTCATTAAAAAGCACTTGAGGAGAAGAGGGTGCCTGCAGTCTGGAACATCTGTGCCCCTCGCTGCATCCTGGATGTTTACCCCCGAGGGTGTTTCTGTCTGTGTCCAGCTCTCCTCTCCCTCTGTGGTACATTACTGTAGGTGGGAAGAAGGGCCATAGTGTGCAGAGCCAGCAGCAGTCACAAACAAAGATGCAGAGGAGACCCTGCTGTGGGTTTTTCTTTTCCATACAAAGTCTTGAAAGTTTGGAAAATGCTTCATTTTAACTGTTGTGTTTTCAAGGTTAGGAATAAGCTTGAATTCAAATATACTCCTTGAAAAATGCTTAATTTTTCAAAATAATCTGGTGTTTCATCATCTACGCAATCACTCATGTAAACCAAAAATCTTTTCGTATTTAAAATGAAATGATCCCGTCTCCTGGCATTTATAGTAACAATTAAAGGCTTCGAGAGTCTGGAAATTTCAGGTTTAGGTACCTTGAAAGTACTTGAAAAGTGCTTGAATTTTACTCTTTAAAAAGCTGTACGAACCCTGTTTTTATTATAAACAGCTAACTGATTAGCAAAATATTTTCAGATTCATTTTCTGCCAATAGTCTAATCAATTTGAGGAAAAATACCATACTGATGTTGTCTGCCTATTTGTAAACTCCCTCTCCTTACATGAACCCAGCTGAAATGTCACATTGTCACTACTGCAGCTCTGCTTTGGGTTTTTTTTTTCATATTGTAATGACAGCTTTCACATATCCTGAGCATGCAGGAGATTTTTTTCTTTTTCCTCACAAGACCCACACTTGTGCACATCACTTGAACACCGCTGGGTTACGTTGTTTGTCGTAGGAATATACAGCGATTGTTCCCGTGTTTACTCTCGATACTCTCCACAGATGGCCTAATGGAGCTGTGGCAGTACAGTTCACACTGGCACGCAACCCAGAGGGAAGTGGCACTGAAACAAACAAGTCGCACTCCTAACAAACTCATTTTCACACGCTTGGATTTTTAATTTCAACAGAGTCCCAGAGATTGACATATGGAGAAAAAATCCAGCACGAATCACGCTAAGAAATGAGCCCAGTTGGGAATCTCTTTTTTTTTTTTCAAAAGCCACAATGTGTACGAAACCAAGATTTCACAGACAGGAAGTTACTTAGGGACGGAGGACACAGCAGAGTGTGTGAGTGTGTAAATTGGACTCGAGGGACGCAGTTTAGAGTCTGCTGTGTCTCTATGTTACAGTCAGAGGCACCTCAGGGTGTGTTCTTTGCATTTACTTCACTCTGACTGGAATTCTCTCCCTACATCCTCTCCAGCATTCCTGTGTCCGAGCCTCTGTGGCCCGGTCAATGACACATACACACACACACACACAACCCTCACACAGCACAAACACACTCATGTACAGCCTTGGAAGACTCACACAGCGTTGGTTCAGCAGTCACAGTGACGTCCGCACTCCGCCTGTCTGGCCTCGTCTTTGAAGCGACACAAAAGAGGGTTCAAGAGAGTGACGCCTTCTCCGGAAACCGGGGAGCCTTCTTCAAGGTTGCCATGGTTACGCTGATGATGTTGTGTGTGTGTGTGCGCAGTGTGCATGTGGAGTGTATGCATGTATGTGTGAGGATGGAGGTAGGTGAAAGTGAGACAGTGCAAGGGAGGTGTGGAAAAAAACCGGAACGACCAGTGATGAAGGTCAAAACATGGAGCGTGGCCCAGGAAGAAAATAGGAACCGCTGTCGTCATTGTGGAACAAAACGCACACACAAAACAAACACATCCGTTCCAAAGGTCGCTGTTTAGTTTACCAGGCAGTAAAATGTTTTACTCTGCCATTGTTAAGTGCAGTGAAGTAGCAGCGGATGCTCTTTCTCGCTCTCTCTCAGCTCATATTACAAATCTAGATCCATCAGCTCATCCAGAAAAAACACTTGTGGCTGTGTTGATGTGTGCCGTCTTTACTTGCTGAAAGGTATCATTTACACTAATTCAGTCAGTTTATTATGCCAAAGCAATCCCTGGGCTCATGTTACCTTACATAAACATGACTTCCATGCAGTGTGGAATACAGATTTTAAATTTTCTGATAAAAAACATTAGGGAACTTCATACTAAAAAGACTGAAGCCTCGTATTGGCTTCAGCTAAATTTAGGAGGTTTTTTTGCACAGAATGAGGGCTGTGGAATTTGTCCTCCATTACTTCCACTGGAAGCATGTTAGGAATGGATCTTTTAATGGCCAGTACGAACAGGAGGAATGATTACAGCAAGCAAAACGTGTTTCACTGTAAATATGGGCACCTGACTGTTGTTGTAAGGCAGACTTGAAAAAAAGTGAACCTATCCTTTAATCTGTCACTAATATTTATGATCAATTGCTTAATTATTAAGCCTTATAAAATGCCAGGGAATAATGTGAAAGAATGCCCAAAGAGACATCTTCAAATTTCTTATTTTGTCCTACCAACAGTCCAAAACCCAAAGATATGCAATTAACATGCTGAAAATCGACATATTTGAGAAGCTGCAAACAGCTAATGTTGGAATTCACCCTCAATGAATGACAAACAATTCATTTTTGACAGTTCTCAACTAATCGATCAATTGTCTCAGCACTAATGAAAAGCAAGTGATCCCACTGGATTTGTCGACCATTATTAAAGAAAAAAAAAATGCAAATCAGTAAACTCTATAAAATGCGATTATTTCGTACAGAAACACTTTGCAGTTAAACCCACTAAAATGAAATTTTCATGAGCTGCATTTGCGTCATCACACTGCTGTGGCTCTTTCTTCAATGATTCACTCAGACTGGAGAGAGCAAGAGAGTGTGAGGGTGATACGTTTTTTTGGGAGTCTTCCTGAATGACTGCCAGCTGCTTACATAAGACTGTCTAAAGCGCTAATTACAGGAGAGGAAGAGCGCTTGTGTCAGATGAAGTTGACTGCGGCCAGTGTTTCTAAGAGTGTGTATGTGTGAAATCTGGAGGTATGTATCGCTGTGTATGATCTATCTAGATAGAGGACGCTCGTACTGTAGAGGCCTGAAATGAGACAAGAGGGCGACTTTATGTTGACGTGTGTTGGTTGTCACTCTTCTCCCCTCTAATCTGAGCCTCTAATCTGCACATTCGTATAAAACCTGCTTATTAAAGAGCTAGAAGCCTTAAACTGCTTCCACCACACATGGCGTGGTTCGTTAACTGTGCGGGAAGACGTGTTTTCCCTAAACAAATCATCCTCAAGCTGATGTGTGGGAGGATTCAGTTTATATTTGTATACCACTCCACTGGCCTTCAGTGCATGCATTGACAATAGTCTTTTTAATTGGCTTTCATGGGCTGTCCATAGCTCTCTTTAACAGTCCCGTCAGTGTGTGTGTGTGTGTGTGTGTGTGTGTGTGTGTGTGTGTGTCGCCTGAAGCAAACCCTGAAGTTTATCATGTGTCTTCACAGTTAGGACATTCAAAATCTTTTTTCCCACAGTGGCAGAACTTCACTGACCATTAGCAGGAATCATTCAGCTAAGGGTTTCATCATTTGTCTCTAATTTATGGCACACCGGAGGGTAACATCACATCCACGTGACATTCCTATCTGTGAATCTTGTTCAGCAGGATAGACTAACTTGAGTTTTGAGAGTATACCATTAACCTTTTATCAAATCTCACGTTCACTGACCTCTGATGTAATGCCTTCAGGAATAGCCTGTGGCGAAGACTCTCCGTTAATAGAATAACCGTCAGCTTTCGATGATCATTTGTCATGCATTAGAGGCAGAAATAGCCACACCTACAGAACCTATTTGAGCCAGGATGGTCAGGGGTGTGGTTCTGGCTGCCTGCTGCTGTCTATGGCAGTCTTGGCCTGTGCAGGACCTTTGTGCTGGTTTCCTGTCATTGTTGTTGGTGCATGATTCCCCCCCCACCTCGTCGTCTTAATCCTCTTCTCACCCCCTACAGCTTAAAGGTTAGAGAAACTATCTTGTCATCCCTGTTTATCTGAGCAAATATAGCAGCTAAATGCCTGCAGTGAAAACAGGACATATAACGTAATAAAATGACACAGACACTGGTTGTATGTAATTCCAGCAACAGACACTGAATCATGGCTCAAAGTAAACACTATCTCCAGCCCTGTTTGTTGATTTGGTTATCATTGAAGCGATCGTGACAAAGCCACGTTTTGTTCAGGCTCTGTTTGAGTAATGGAGTGTGTCATTGTGTTTGTCTGACAGGATCAGGTGTACTCCATGTTTCACTCTGACCGGCCGCACTGACGTTTGGGCATGTGCTGCACTTGTAATTGTTTTGTGTCGGTGTTCTTGCATTAATGTTATGAGCATTTGTTGGGGTGTGTGTGTTTGTATGTGCGTGTGAGAAAGTCTGGGAGTCACACTTCCCTCTCCTGCTCTTTGTTGATTGCCGGGCTGAGTGTTTCTGGGGAAATGGACGTGGCAGGTGGGAGGTTGTCATGGGCTTCGTTGTGTTTCTATTCTAAGATTTGTGCATTTGTAAGAGTAACATGTTTCCCTGACTGTTTATAAGAAACTGGAAGTTCAATCTGAAGTGTGTTATGTAACACGTATGAGCTGGGTGATAAATACTGTGAGATGATTTAAATGAGAGATTTTGCTTTACAGAGGACGCTATCCCTTTGTATTAGACCGATCAATCACCAAGACTGCAATAGTAATCCAATGGCAATATTGAATTTACAGGATGTTTGTATCGATGTAATGAAGGACTGTGATTTGTCAGGTATTTAACAGACCCATGTTATTTTATCCTTAGAAATGTCTGAATTTCTATATCATGATATATATTGATATCACAATGTTAAAATACATAATAGAAGATTTTATTAATATGGCCAACCCCTACTGAGTGATACTGACCAAATCATTCATCATTGATAATGTGGGCATGACAGCAGACAGGTTCTTTATTCATTTTATTTTTCAATAGCATGCAGCGTCCAGATTCTCTCTGTTTAGTTGGGGCTATGTGTTCAGTGTGTGTTTTAGTAGCCACCACCACCAGACACTGGCAGTCTTTACACCTCACACACACACGTCTCTTGTCCCGTGGCTTTCATTGCCGTAGCTGTTTTTGTGTGTATTATGGGTGGGAATAATGATGGGAGTAACTACTCATGATACAATACTATCACAAGCTGTCGCCCAAGATAACGAGAGTATCACCAGTGTTTTTTCCAAGACAGTCACGCACAGTTCATTACAGTATCTGTTTAAGAAAGAGGTGAGGAAAACATAAAACACAATGAAAATATAGTTACTATCATTAGAGAAACAGTGTGTACCAAAGTGCGGAGAGCATGACCCTTTTTGGAAGTATTTTGGGGGCAGTTTTTGACCTTTTTATTATCAGACAGTGGAGCGATGACAGGAAATAAGGGGAGAGAGAAGAAAGGAGAGGACATGCGACAAAGGTCTGAAACCGCACTTTCATGGTCAGCATCTTAAACCCTTACAGGCCACCAGGACACCCCAGTATAAGCTTCTTTAATGCTAGCACAAGTTCATATGTAGCATTGTTACGGCTTGAGCAAAGGAAGGATACAGTTCTACCACATCACAAGAGAGCGTTATATTGCTCTATTGATTAGGGGTGGAAACAAAAAATAACTGGCTGCAATATTTATGCTGATGTGTCGTCTTTGCAAATCATCATCAGCACTCTCACTCACTGAAACTTCTCAGTGACGTCAGTCCAAACAACAGCACCACTGTCCCATCCCCACTGCCAAGACCACTGTGGCCCAGGTCAGGGGTGGAACCTGAACCCTGTCCGTTTGTGTTTGTTTGTGTGTGTGTGTGTGTGGGTGGTGGGGTTGCTGGTGATTGGGTCCCATGGGATTCTGGACGGAGGCTCTACAATGCCACATTCCATTTCCCTCTCTATTCTGCTGAAGGTTCACCACCCCGACTGGACAATGAGCCGGAGGGCCGCACCCTGCCGGGGGTGGAGGGGGAGAAATGATTTACTGCTCGCCCTGAAATAGACTCAACGCCCCCGCCGACCACCTCCCTTCCCACCGTACAAGACAGAGACGCCATACATTGAGTACAACCAAGACAGGGCAAATTAATGTACATTGTTGGTGTGCATCTTCACGTACACTGAATGGTACCAAACTGAGGAAATATCGATCCCAAAATACTTTGTTGTATAATTGTCAACAATTATTAATATAGTTTGCTGTCCTTGCTCAATTTTGTTATTTTGGGGATAGTATTTTGGCAATGCTCGGTGCTCGGCTCTATTGGCAATGGCGGTCTGTCACGTCACCACTTTGGTCTAGACCAAAATATCTCCACGACTATTGGATGAATTAAGATGAAATTTTGTACAGACATTCATGTTCCCCAGAGGATGAATCCTACTGACTTTGGTGATCCTCTGACCTTTCCTCTAGCGCCATCACCAGGTCAAAATTTCTATTTGTCCAAAACTTAAGTTTATGACCAGATACCTGCAAAACTAATGACATTCCCATCACCCTCAGCTATACTTTGTGTTTAGTGCTGTTATGTTGAGATATTTCCTGTCCAGCTGCAAAGAAAAACAAGCCTTTCTCATCATTTTACATTTTACATGCACTGTGAAAAATAACTAAATGCATCCACCAGTCACCCAAAGTGAAGAGAGTATATATGCATTTCTCCATTAACAGTAGCATCAACAATGCAACACATCCAAGGGACGTATACTACAGGGGTAAATGTAATGTTGAGTGTGACCACATCATGCTGTCACTTCTGCTTGAATGTACATGTTGAAGGTCCAACCCTCAGTGTTCAGACATCCCAACTTCTATGTTTTCTGTGTTGCCTTCCCCTTTCTAAATGCATTTTTCTTACATCAAACGCTGTAGTGCTCCATGTGTTTGTATGTGAAAGGGCGGAAGAGTACCTTGTGTCAGAGTTCGTCGAGCTGATGCTGGTTTCAGGTCTGCAAGGGTGGAGGGTCAGGAACAGGAAGACTGGCCGAGGAGATAAAACTTTTTGACGACTCAGTTTGTGGTGAGCATTCATGATTTTAATAAAGAAGACTGCAGAGTGGACAAACTAAAGATGGATGCTGCAGAAGACCCTTGAGGAAAGACAAAACCTGCCAGCTCCATTTGCAAAGATCTTAAAGCCTCTCTGGTAATCAAGACCACTCCAGTTGGTCCTATCAGTGCCTGTAACCCTGCCGTGATGACTGACATTACTTTTCTATTTTCAGGCCTTCCCCCTAAAGAGTCTATTGTAATGGGACCCCTCAGCAGAACCTTTCTTTGGTGTCTTTTGTAGAGCCAGTTTGTCCCATCCTCAAATGGAAGGGGGGACAGTAGGGTGCTTTGTTCCCCCCCTCTGCCTGCCTCGCAGCTGGTTCAATGGTCCAGCTTGAAATCCAACACCCCCGTCCTGCCTGAGAGAGTGGTGCGCTCCGTACACTCAAGAGCACAAAACTTGTGCTGTTCTGGTTAAAAAGGAACCAGGTTTACATCAAACATTTATTAAGTCTCCCTTGAGGCTGTTAATCTCCATCAAAAACTATACATGACAATCACAAGGACTGGGAGGCCAAGAGCTGCCCTCATTTGAGTGGGGGGGTGGGGGTGAAGTAAGCAGCAGAAGGAGAAATATAGATGAAAGAGAGACTGCTTTAGAGGACATATCTGCATGCACAGATCAGCTGAGTGTGACAGGTTTCAGTTGATGATTTGCAGGACTCGTGAGTTTACTGGATGTCACCAGGCCATTTGGAGAGAAGAACATTTGAAATACGTCAGTGTGGTTTTTTTTCTGGGTATGTGAAACAAAAACAAGGTAGAACAAGAAGCCTACAGTAATAGATGTCCTATACTGTATGTGTGCTCCTTTATTAAAGCCCATAGTTACACATCAGTCCGCTGGCTGAGCACGGGGAAAATATGAAGTAACTGGCAGGCTGAGTGGCAGAGCTTCAGCCGCTGGCATCTCTCTCACACACACACACACGCACACACACACACACTCAGACTGCTCCCTCCATGCCAGAGACTGAAGCGCTCACAGCTACAGCGCTCCTCTGTCAAACAGAATCAGCAGGAGAGCCTGGCAGATGCAAGTCTGTTGTGGCTGAGTCAGAGGGTGGCAGCGGGTGATAAACATGATGGATGGTTATTATGGAGGTAGTTGGCTGCTTTTTAATACTCCCTGAGAGGGTTTTGAAGATGCAAATCAATCAGTCTGGCTTGTCAAACACTCACCTGTGGGTACCTCGAAGGCAGAAACTCTTTTGCTCTTTTTGTGGGGCAATATGCACATTAATGCTGACATTTAATAATTTTTCAACATGCTAGCGGCGTGGCTCTAGGGATGACAATGTTCACAGCTTTAGTCCAGACTGAAATATCTCAACAACTATTGGATGGATTGCCATTAAATTCAGTACAGACATTCATGGTCTCTAGAGGATGAAACCTACTGACTTTGGTGATCCTTTGACTTTTCCTCCAGCGCCACCATGAGGTTCACATTTTTGATTTTGAGTGAAATATCTCAACTATTGAATGGATTGCCATGGACTTTGGTGCACACATTTAGTACATGTCCCCCTCAGGATGAATTGTAATATCTCTGGTGATTCTCTGACTTTTCATCCAGCTCCATCAGCAGGTCAAATTTTTAATTTGTCTAATATTTTGGGTTACGACCAAATACCCACAAAATGAATGACATTCCCATCAGCCTCCACTGTACTTTGTGTTTAGAACTAATTAGCAAATGTTAGCATGCTGATATGCTAAACTAAGATGGTGCACATTGGAAACATTATACCTGCTTAACATCAGCATGTTAGCATTGTCACTGTGAGCATGTTAGCATGCTGACATTAGTATTTAGGTCAAAGCACTGCTGTACAGCCTCACAGAGCTGCTAGTATGACTGCAGACTCTTAGTCTTGTTTATATGAGGGTTAACTTATGTCTGTAATATGTACTCTTGCTGTTTTGGCCTTTATTCAATGTTAAGATGTTATGAGCATGAAATAGAATAATTAGTAATCCCATCTCTTGTTACTTAACCCGTTAGGTTTGTTTTCGTTCATATCAACGTAAAAGAAAAAAAGATCTTGCATGGTAGAAAAGGAAGAAAATTCCTAAAACATCTGTGACCTTTGGTGACAAAAAAAGCTGTCTTTTCAAAGCTATAATTTTTAAACACTCACTGTTACATTCCAGGGAGCAAAGAGTTTCCAAAAATTGTTGTATATGGGATTCAGCAATTCATTTTAGACTCAAAACAGTTATATCTTCAGCTAAAACAGCTCCCCATACATGGGGTTCAAGGTGCTGCAGTTGCATCAGAGGCCTGTAAGTTGAACTTTTCCTCAGTATCTTATCTTCTGATTATCGCAGAAACAAGTCTAAAACAGGGTTACATCAAGCTCTGTGTGGGGAAACCTGTAAACTCTTAAAAACACATAAGAAACTGCGTGCTGGAGCAGCAGATGCAGCAGTGAGATTTGTGAGAGAGAGAGCGGTGTGACTCAGAAGTGTGTTTTGAGAATATTAACATGGGCCCTGGTATTGTTTTGGAGTGATTGGTATTCAAAGCAATCGCTTATTTTCAGTTGCCAAAGCCCTCTGAAGTCTGTGCAGTGGAGAGAGACATCATTAGACATCAGCAGACATTAGATTGAAGTTGGTTCAACAGACATTTGTCTGAGTGGAAAAATGATGCAATTCTAGTTTCTACATGACAGAAATTGGTTTCACTTTATTTGGACTGTCCAGTTTTACTTAACTTTGTATCCCCCAAGTCAGTGTCAATACTGTTTCAGTAATCGTAGCCTCTGTTAGTTGAATATCTACACCAGCGGACAAGTTGATACTAAGCAACACATTATTATCTGCTGATGGTCAGTTCAAAACAAAGAGTTACCAGAAATTATATCAGTGTTAAGGGCCGGGAGCTGCAGTACAACTCGTAATACACCATCCAAGAAAACAATGATATCATGCAGGACAGTTATTTATAACACATCACAATCTGTGTCACTGAAGAGAAAAACAATAGCTATATGGCATGTGAGTGCGTACTGCATTCACTCGTGACATTATGAGATAAAACAGCCTTTTTACCACTATTTCCTGGACTATTTCCTATTTCTTGTCTGTGTGCAGTTGCCAGGCAACCAGCAGAGACTGCAGGAAGTTACTGGTCCCAACCAAGAAGTAGTCTGGCACATAACCCCCCTGTAAAACGTTGAATTGTTGTTTTGCCAAGAAGCGAATAAGTGTTTTTCCCAAAATGCTGTACTATTTATTTAATGCCAAGTTAATGTGAGATACTGGCACCTGTGATATCAGAGAGGGTTCTGAAATTAATCTGAAATAGTTCTCCAAGCCAAGTTTGAGCGACTGTTTGTGTTTTCAACCTCCATCTTCAGCTCATCCTTCCTCCCTCCTTCCCTACCTCATAGGCCGCTTGTTTTACAGTTTGTTATGTTTGCTTATGTTTATGCTGGGCGATCAGTGATGAGTTGAGTTCTGTCAGATTTGCCTTGTGGTCATGTTAACCAGCATTTCAGAGAGGCTTGTTGATGTCTGGTGACTTTTATAAGACATCAAATACATTTCATTCTCTGCTCTCTCTTCTCTACATGCTAGCCAATGAAAGCCTCCTTTCCCATGATGGTGTGCACGTGTGTTTTTGTGCATAAGTTTGGGTGTGTTTTTGTATTGTGATTTCTCTTTCATGTCAGGAAGTTGAGCCACTGCAGAGCGAATTCATATTGAGGGAAGATGTGTCAACAGTTCCTGTTCAACACTTCCCTCCTGAAAGGAAAGTTTGTGTCACAGAGAGAGTGTGCTCTATCTTGAAACGCTATTTTTCTGGGCCAAGAGGAACATTTCACACAATAGAAAACTATGTGATAAAATAATACTAACATAGTTCATAGTATTTGAGCGCGCCAAACAAGATATCATGTCGCAGAGCGTAATTCAGATGATTTAATTGATGGTCACTGAAACCTTTTTTCTTTATTAAAAAAAATGAAATTAACTCCCCAAGTGAGAGTAGGGCTTTTACACAGGTGAGATGTTGTACTGAATGTATCAGGAGGGACGGTCAACTATCACATTACATGAGGAAGTTGAGGATTTTCACAACCCTGCTGTAGGATCACAACAACGAAACTAGATGTGAGGAAGTAGATGAATTAATCTGTGTTTTTTTTCCACATATCATGTACTTGCAGATGCTTTAGGGCCTGGGACGTGCTCTAGACAAAATAAAGAGTCTGAGAGGAAGTATACAAATCCTTCTGAATGTATACTGACCTCAGGCCTAAGCCTATCTGAAACAAATATTTAGTTGTACTCGCAGTGTAAATTAGGGAACCCAGATTTGTGAGTCATTCAACAACAGATAAGGCCGTTCAGTATGTCACTCTGTTTTAGCAACGAGCCTGAGCTGATTGTAGTAACGATATCATTTTGTGATTTACAGAACGTCCCATGGATGTTCTGTGGTTGTTCCTTTGATGTGCCCGCTATATTTGCAGCTCACTGACAGCTGTGCTCATCAGATTCCTGCTGTAATGTTATGGAGAACGTACAGTGTATTTGTTGTTAAGAAGTAATACAAGCAAAGTACAGCAGAAACACAAGCACACACACATCTGACAAGTAGTGGGTCCTTGGTTCCCCTCCTGGCTTGTGTGTGTTCAGCAGATTCCACAGATTTCAGGCCCGCGTGGAGATTCTTCTGCCCTCCACTCCTCTCCGACACAAACCCTCCTCTGTTGTCCCTGCCAGAGCCTCTCTCACCCTCTCTCCCTGCGCAGGGATGCCTAACGTCAGCCAGAGCACACGATGGGTGTCAGGGAGTCTGATGCCAAGGCTGCAGTGTGTGTTGATGGCACTCAGTGCTACATCTGCTTTTGGGTTCCCAACACTGGGCACATGAACTAATTATAAATCATGGATAGGACTTCACTGTTACAGGGGTTGAGAGCTCCCTAAGTTCTTGCATGAAATGAAAACACCTTGTAATCTAATTGGTGGTGAGCACCAGACTTCATGCAAATGAAGTGCCATCACACAGCACAAAGTAGAGGACAGAAAGCTCTGTTAGTTAATTCCAGGTTTTCAGAGGAGGGAAGGTCAGTAATAAGAAAGACTCAAACATTAAAGAAAAGACAGTACTTCTCTGTTTACTCTGTACTTTGGTTTGCATCTTTTACATTTAAAGAACCTGCAAAGGAAGGTGGTTTTATTTGAAGTGTGGGTGTAACACTTGAAAAGGTAAAGGACGTGCAATCAAAGACAATCATTATTGTATAATCAGTTACCCTTAATGATAAAACTCTGGCTGCAGGGCTCTTATCAGGAGCACGTCTGATTAGCAGCGTAAATGCACGCTCACACACTCCTGCTGCTCAGCAGGCTCTTGACAAGAGATGGACACAAAGATGAACAATCTGCATCACTGGTGAGAACGGACTGCCATTACATTTAATATATCATATATGAGGAAGTTTGTAACACTCAACTGTATTTACCATTGAGTTTCTGTGTAATATATTTAGTAGGGCTGAATGATATGCTAAAAAAAAAAATCACATTGCAGTTATTTTGACAGATGTTGCGATTGCGCTATGAGTCACGATTTTAGTGGGAATGGTAATTTTTGCATTTCATTTTAACTGAAAAAACTATAAAAATAATGATGCATGTCCCCTCACGTCTGGAGAATGGGATTTGTAGGCCGGGGCATCTCTGTAGCACCACAATTCTTCCATAATAATACCTTTATAATGGTATGTTGTGACACATTTTACCTTTATCAAAACAAAATGTAGCTCCTGTGATATGGATTTCGCACTTGGCCATATTGCAATTTCAATAATATTATAATTAATTGCTCAGCCCTAATATTTAGACATTATGGATAAGGACCCATGGCAGGAGTTTAAAGGAATACTTTGACATTTTGGGAAATACGCTTCCTGGTATCCGCTTTCATGCTGAGAGTTAGATGAGAAGACTGATACCACCCTCACTCTCTAGGACCAAAGGTGACCTGCCAGAAAAGTACATTTTTCCAGGTACTTTACTGAGAAAAGTGAATTCTTGGCAGAGGTGGGTGGGATGTTGGCTTAGAACAATTGCTTTTACATAATCCAGTGAAGTGACAATCACTCAGTGCTAGTGTGCAAGTTTTGTATGAGGGAAGCGGTAGAGTCAGAACGCCTCACTTATTGTAAGTTAATTTATATCCACTGATGTTTTTGAAGTAGCTTTAATCAATCAGCCTCCTGCCAGTATTTTCTATCGAAAGTGAGTCATTCGCACTGACTTATTTATAGAGGTTGTTCATTGTCGAGTGCTCAGTTGACAGAGGGCGGGAGCTCACAGTCGCTCTGATGTGGAGGGAGTGTCAGGTCAGATTTAGTCACACTGACAAAGATTATCCTGACCAGCACTGTCTCTCCTCTGTAGCGCCTGTGCTTCACTTCTGCGTTTTGACCTCTTTGATGACAGAGCCATTAAAGCCCCCTCTGCTAAATAAAGAAACTGCTTCTTCCATACAGCGGAAGGGAGGCTTTTGGTTTGAGCTCGAGTTTTTTCCTGGATGACAATACAGCTCTAACTCTTCCTGCTGTCCCAGAGCGGGACTGGATGGGACAGGGCAAGGGGAGGCGGTCAGAGGTCAACGCCCAGCTTCCATTGTCCTCCTTGGGAGCCTGGAGCGAGCGAGGCTGCGGACCACACCGGAACCGGTCCCTTCCTCAAGCCGACAAGGCCAGAGCAGCGCCGACTGCCCCCATCTACCCCCTCGTCAAATTCTCCACAAACCTTCCCAGCAGACCTCCAATCACATGCCTCAAAGACCCTCTTCCTTCCTGACAAGCAGTTCGGAGTCACGTGGAGTCAAATAGCAGCTTCGGTTCACTCATGATTATTAAAAACACACTGCACAACACATCAGCATGCAGCAGCCACCTGTATGTTCAACCTCGGCTTTATATTCATGGTTAACGATTCACTGGAGCTCTCTGTAATCTTTGTGCCTCTTGTTCTCCCCGAACACACACCCATGGTGGAGGTATTTTTAAAAAAGCTGATGTTTTGGTCTGTTGATGTCACTTACAGTGTATTAACATACTGTATCTGTTATGTCTCTCCTCTGGCCTCTTCCAGGAGGTGTGCACTGAACTGCGGCCACGTCTCTGTGTGATCCAGCGAGGCTCCAACGGATATGGCTTCAACTTGCACAGCGAGCGGGCGCGGCCGGGCCAGTTCATCAGGGCTGTGGATGAAGACTCTCCAGCAGAGAGGGCAGGCCTGCTGCCCCAGGACAGGATAGTACAGGTACTTTAATAAGGCCAATGATAGAACACTGTGCAGGACATGCAGGGCAGTAACTCAGCATGGTGTAATAAAAGCGACATTTAGGGAAATTATTATTGTCCTGGTAATTTTTCTACTTCAGAAACTCCAAGTTTTAGTCTTATGTAAGAAGCATTAATGTAAGTCCTTTAAGGAAATGTGCTTTTCAACTTTGCTTCATTAATTATCCTAAATAGTTACAGAGTAAACTTTATGAGAAGTAACTGATTAGAGTCCTTAGAGTCACACAAAAATATCTATGCAAATAGTGTATCCTGACTAGTCTGCCATACTTCCGCTCTAGACAGCATGTAGTGATTTTTGTTTTCCTTGGATAAAAATAGAGAAGAATGGTGTGGTGTGTAATCAGGCCTTGCCTATAAGGTATGACATAGAAAGGCTGTTTACTTTCTATGAGAAAAAAAAAAGAATAAAAGATTTTCTGTCCATGCCTTTCCGGTGCTCCACTAAATAAATGTTTTGGTTGTACGGTGTGAAAACATACCTTTGTTACACACTTTGTAGATTTAACCTTGTAGTTGCATCATTGCCATCAATGACTGATGCTTCATATCAGGTCTTAAAATATATATTAATATGTTTTATACTGTTTTAGGATGGAATATTAAAGTAACAAAGTACAAGTGTGAAGGACTGGCTACATAAAAAACTAAAAAGTAAATTTGCGGTACTTTACTTAATATTGTACTTTTTACTTCACTACAGTTATTTGACAGCTTTAGTTACTAATTACTTTACAAACTAAGATTTTTGCACACAAAACATATGAAAATGTATAAGTACAGCTGAAACAATTAGTAGATTAATCGATTGACAGAAAAATTAATTGGTAACTATTTTGATAATCGTTTGTCATTTTTCATGTAAAAACATTTTATGGTTCCAGATTCACAAATGTGAGAATTTGCTGCTTTTCCTCTTAATTATTTTAATAATCTTTAGTTTAATTTTGATAATTTAATAATTTTGAGCTTTAGAACGGGCAGCACAGTGGTGCAGTGGTTAGCACTGTCTCCTCACAGCAAGAGGGTTCTCGGTTCAACCCCACTGGTCGGCTGGGGGACTTTCTATGTGGAGTTTGTATGTTCTCCCCGTGTCCGTGTGGGTTCTCTCCAGGTACTCCGGCTTCCTCCCACCATCCAAAGACATGCAGGTTAATTGATTATTCTAAAGTGTCCATAGGTGTGTGTGGATGTTTGTCTGTCTCTGTGTGTGGCAGCCCTGTGATTGACTGGCAACCAGTCCAGGGTGTACCCTGCCTCTCGCCCAATGTCAGCTGGGATAGGCTCCAGCCCCCCCGCGACCCTCTACAGGATAAGCGGTATGGATGGATGGATGGATGAGCTTTAGAACTTTGATTAGACAAAATGTGAATGTGTCACTTTGGGCTCTAGGTAATGGCAGCATTTCTCACTATTTCCTTAAACCAAACAGTCAATTGATTTAATGGAGAAAATAATCAGCAGATTAATCCATAATGAAAATAGTTAAACATTTGCTCCACCTCAACCAACAGTGAGCTCCTGCTTTTACATTAATGCATGAATAATAAAAATATAATATATAATAGCATAACAGTTACAGGGGGCATTTTCATTTCTGTATTGAGTACTTTTACTTTTAATACTTTTTTTAAGTACATTTTCCTGATTATACTTTTACTTAAGTGGCATTTTCAGTGCAGGACTTTTACTTGTAGCAGAGTATTTTGACAGTGTGGTTTTAGTACTTCCACATCCACCTAAAGAAATATTCTCCATCAGTCTATATCTAAATCAACCAGGCCTTCTGAACAGAGTACTCAGAAGTCGTCAGCTATTTTCCCAAAGTCAACTGTGTGCATTCAGAGGAATGTGTAGCGAAGTAACAGCCGCTGTGTGGGGTCTTAAATCCCCCAGAGGACTCTGGTGTAACTGTCACTGTGAGCAGCCTCACGCTGGAATAATCAGCTTCTGAACTGGTCTGGGGTCTGCTCTGCCCACCCCCTTTTTAAGTGTACACTGGCCTACAGAGAGACGTGTGAAAAGAACAGAAAAAAATCAAAGATTATGATCCAAATCAAGTGCGGCTGCAATGTAGGATGCTCAAAGTAAACTTTTTATCATACATGTGTCATTAAAATGTTTGATAAAAGTTATTTAAAGTTTGATATGATGCTGTTTTTTGCTCCACAAAATCACAGTTGCAATAACATTTTGAGCAAAATTGATTGCAATATGTCCTACTGAATGAGAGACAGAGTTGTCACTGTACTTGCTGGCCTACCACAGACCGCATGTCTGCTTTTTATTGTCCTCTAATAGATATTACAACCATAAAACCTTGTGGTTGTAGTGTCATAAAACCAACCATACTTCCACTTATTATTTAGCCAGCAGAAGCAACTCACAATGAACGTCTGACTCATTCAGTGTAATACATTTTTGTAACACATGGTCAGATCAGAGTGGCGCCTCCCTTCACTCCCTAGGTGACATTTTGCAGCTGAGCACATGAGTGTGAATGACTGCACAGTAAAGTAAAAAGAACTAGAGTAAAATGAAAGGGAAGAATCAGAGAAGAAGGAGGACAGAAAGTACAGAGGGATTAAAAGTGCCACCAGTTTTGGGTCTGTATGAGAATCTAGCGAGGGCTTTCCAGTCCCCCAGAGGGCCCCAGACAGCCACACCACCCACTGAGGAGCGGGACTTTGTGGGGAGCGGACAGCCATTGTTACTGCTGTTACAGGCCAAGCAGCTATTGTCCAGCTTCCTCTGTGGGACTGGCTTAGACATGCAGGTCCACCCTAAACACACACACACACACACACACACACACACACACACACACATACACACTCTTTGAGTAACATTTCTCACATGCTTTCCCATGGTGATTTTATCCCAGAACACTCAGCTGGTGTGGGAGGGAGCCACCTGACATGTTGAGTTACTGTACTGTACAGTGTCAAGTACCACATAACGTGTTAACGTGGTGGATAAAAGTTGATTTAAAGGACAAACAAAACCAATTCAAAATCATATGTTTTGTGGCAGGAGAGGTGTTGAGGACCTTATGACGATTGTTTTGTAAGTTAGCGGTTTAAAGAATGTGTGTGTGTGGACACAGGATTTCCTGCCCTGTAGCCTCTGGCAGACAAAGTGATAATATTGAGAACGAAATCCTGACAGTGATAAAAACAGTTTGTTCTCTTCTGTGTGGGAACAAAGACAAGAAGGCCTCCCCTCAAAGAAAAACAAAGAAACAATTACAAATTAAGTTTAAAAAATCTAAAATAATCTCTTTTTCTCCTCAGGTGAACAGTTTGTCAGTGGAAGGGAAGACACATTCAGAAGTAGTGGCTGCCATTAAAGCCGGTGGCAATGTGGCCCGTCTGCTGGTGGTGGACCCCAACACAGACGCCTTCTTCAAGAGGTGCCGAGTGACCCCCACCTTGGACCACCTCACCGGTGAGAGGACACGCAGTCAGGGCGCTTTCACCATCACTAAGAGGCAGTACAAGTTGCTTTTCAACCGTAAAGTAGACTCTAGACATTGTCTCCTCCTGTCGTCCTCTCAAATCCAGCAGATTAAAAGTCTGTCACACAGTTTCTTGGCTCTGCTGTCCCTCTCTCCTCCTTTTAATTCTTTCTATCTCCCTTTGACTCACTCTATCCTGCATCGCTCTTCTTCTTTTCTTTCTCTCTCTGCCAATAAACGCAGACAGAGACACTTCCTGCCCCCCACCACATGTTGCTGCCCTGTGGAGAAAGTTAATCTTTTAAACAGAAATAGATCAGATCAGAGGGATTCAGTGAACTTGCTCGAAGGCACTTTGACTTGACACAGGTCCTGGTATGGCTACCACAGCCCCCAGGGGGAGCCCTAGTACAGCCTGTGGTCTGGTTTCTGTGTTTGAGGGCCGTCCCTCCACAGCCACAGACCCTCAGGCGGGTGGTGTGTGTGTGTGTGTGTGTGTGTGTGTGTGTGTGTGTGTGTGTGTGTGTGTGTCCTGTGCTTGGCCAAATGTCTGAGTGCCACTCAGCACCTTGAGACCCCTCATGTAAACATGGCGCTGCCATCTGTTGGCATGGCAACAGGCGGTGCATGGGGGAGAAAGATGCTGCCCTGTGTTATCCGAAAGACATTTTTCTTTTGTTGATATTTGAGATGTTGATGGTTTGACAAATGTTTCCCAGTGATTATTAAATTAGTTAAGCACGTGAGTGACATGTCCTGTGTGTACAAAAGAGAGACTGAATGCCATCACAGACTGAGAGGCAGATGTTTCATCATCTCCTCGACTCTTAAACCCTCCAGTGTTCCAGTCCAGGATTAAAAATAATAACACCTTACAGGGCGGAGATTCCAAGTCAGGTGTTTCCCAGGTAACTGCCTTCACTTCTCATGCTGCCCACTCAGAGGACACCTGCCTACACTGACTCTTAACTTCAACACACACACATCGTCTCTCTGAGCTGCCCGGCTGGCCAGCAGCTTTGTTTGGTTTCCAAGGCGCTCACTCCAAGTGGCCTCTTAGCCTGGAGCTGGAGCTGTACTGGGACTTGGAGAGGCTCCTTTCAGAATCAGGGACACACACACACACACACACGTGAGGAGGACTCGAATCTCAGATTAACTCTGAAGGACCAGCTGCTGTCTCCAGTATTAATCATCATTTGATATAAACGCTTTTCGGCTGTGCGGAGGATCAGAGGGATGGAAGGTAAGGGATGTGTCGGACCTTCTGCGATGATGTCTGTCTGCAGTTGCCACCTCTCAGAGTTAAAACATGGATGCATTTTTATGAGAAAAGGCTGAGGGGAAATGTTCCATTACAGCTATCTGATATGTAGAGGGTCTGTGGAGGTATAGAGGACCAAGAGGAGCACCATCTCATAGAAGATGAACCACGTGTGAATAATAGATGACCTGCTCATACCTGTGCTATGTAATAGAGTAGGTGTTAGTGGAATGAAAGGTGAGCTGCAGAAAGACTCTTGACCTGGCAGAGTGGAGCTCTCTGCTCTGATGGCGTAGGACTGGGACTGAAGGACTGCAGGTCTCATGATGTGACATTAATCCAGACAGAGACGGAAAGACAGACACAGTTGTATTTTTTGGAGTCCGTGACTGATTCTTGTCATTGTCATGCCCACAGGTCCGCTGCCTGAGCCTGTCATTAATGGAGGGATGGAGGAGAAGGTAAGATTCACCAGCAGCAAATATATCACAGAGACAAATGCAGGATGACACTTAAAAGATTTTAGTGCTATCATTTGGTTTGGAAATCTGCTTTAGAGCGAAGCCAAAAGTAGGATTTGAACTTTGAAGCATGTGAGGAGCTGTCGGTCTCTCACAGCAGCAACTTCCCTCTTCACCAACGGAGCCTCTCCTTCCTAGCAGAGAGCAGGGCAATAATAGTGCAGCCTTTCTGCTTTGAATGCTACTGTAGCTCCTCATGTGGCACAGACGGCCCAGCAGGCCATGGTCGAACAGCATTTGAAAGTAACACGCAGCATTTTCTCAGGTGTGGTTTGCCACATCAGAGAACTGAGCCGCTGGTGAATTGAGTTATTAATCAGAGAGACGTGTACTGAATGGACTTTCCTGTGATTGTCTAAACTTTCTGGTGCTCATTGTATGGCGCTGTGTGGAAAGCCACACCCAGCTAGTACTCCACTTACTTTGAATTATTTTGAAAATGTTTGACCAAGGACAGATTGTTTTATACAGCATAAAAATCACCCAATAGATAAAGTTTCTTCACCCACAGTTTATAGTGTATTGTATGATATTAAAACTAGGTATATTAAAACTAGAAGCTACACTTTTGAGCTGAGGCATGAAGAATGTAGCAGCTTCATGTTAATCCTGCTAATGTATTTGTATTTGGGCTTAATCCCAATCAGACACATTGGCCACCACTTCCTGTCAAATGTACACGCTTGAAGGAATAGTTTGACATTTTGGGAAATATGCTTACTCGCTTTCTTGCCGAGAGTTAAATGAGAACAATACCACTCTTGTGTCTGTACGGTTATATGAAGCTAAAACCAGCAGCTAGTTAGCTTAGCATAAAGACTGGAAACAGAAGGAAATAGCTAGCCGAATGTAACAAAATCCATCTACCAGCACATCTAAAGCTCACTAATTAACACGTTATATTTTGCTTGTTTCTGGTGAATTCATTCAGAGGCTGAGCTGAACACACTCCCACAGACACGGATGGTGTGTCCATTTCTAGCTAGCTTAACGTTACAGCTAACGTCTCTACAGTTGGTACATTAGCTGTTTGGGGGTGAATAAATACCAACGGTCAGCAGCAGTCAAATTCATGTGAATGACACAAGGCGAAAATTCTGTCTGAATACAACTTCAGAAGAACGACAAATCACCATTTCACAGGAGGTTATGTGCCAGACGACTTCTTGGTTCTGACCAGTTGCCAGGCAACGAGCGTAGACTCCAGGAAGTTACTGCTCCCGGCCAAGATATAATCCAGCACTTAACGCCCTTGCAGTTGTGGAAGGTAACTAAGTACAGCAAGGTGGTACTGTTCTTGTACTTTACTTGAGAATTTCCACTTTACGCTACTTTATACTTCCACTCCACATCTCAGAGGCAAAAATACTTTTTACTCCACTACATTTATCTGACAGCTTTAGTTACTAGTTAGTTAGAAGATTCAGATTATTACTAAATATAAATCAACAAATAAATTGTTATATATGATTATAGGTTAAGCTACACAGTATTATATAAAGTCATTAAAATTAGCAAATGTGATAAACATATTAATGTGTCAATGATTATAATCCAGGAATATAATGATTCTGAAATGGGCCATTCGGCAGAATGAGTACTTTTACTTTTGGTACTTTAAGTATATTTAACCAATTCTTTTACTTAAGTAAGCTTTTCAATGCAGGACTTTTATTTGTTGCAAATATCAAACTTCTGCTTTAAAATCCTGCACTGTATATTCCAGCAAAAATACAAACTGTGTGTGTGTGTGTGTGTGTGTGTGTGTTTAACCTCTCCTTTGTTGTTACTGGCATCACAGGAATGCCTTATGAGGGTCTCTCAGGTTACCAGAGTGTCTAGTTCCCAGACTTGTATGTAAATCAGTGTTGATAAGATAAGAGATAATCGTATGAAGACACCAGAACACAAACTAAAAGAAACTACTGTGCCGACCGTTGCCGCCTTCTGCTCAGGCGTTTGGCCAAATATGCATAGTGAAGCCTGACCTGGGCTTCCCGTTACTCAGGGACTGTTTGTGCAGCAGTGAAGCTACATGTTCCAAGTATTGTTGCATAACAGACGCTGGTTGAAGTGCTGAGAGGGAGGGGTGGTGCGAGAGGTCAGGGAGAAGTCACTAAAGGGTGGTGGGTTGGAGTGTAGTTAAACATGCTTGAGTTATGAGTGGGTGTTTCTGCCGTATGTTCAGTGAGCTGGAGACACTAATACTGTTCGAGGCTGCAGGAACTTCAATGCTTCGTCCTGCAACCTTTTCAGCTCATTCCAACTGCTACAGGAAAAACTCTGAATGAAATGATGAGTAATTCAACCAGGAAGGGAAGCAGTTTCTCAAATTTCAGCAGTCACCACTCTTACAAAACAGATTTAAAGTGCTTTTGCTGATTCCATGACCTTCTCCCTGTATATATTCCAAGGAAAGCCCACAGCTAAACTAAATACCTCTTATTAGTGATCCCCAGATCAATACAAGACATGTTTGACAGTACAGTTGCTAAAAAGGAAACACAGGACTCACCATTAATTGATCTGACTTTGTACCATTTTAACTTATCATTCATAATATCTTTTCGTAAACTAATGATGTGTTAGAGAGACATGTTTGAAAATGTTGGTGTCACTTCATAGACGTTTCTAACTTCAGTAAGTTCCAACTCAAATCCAAGGCTGCCCCTCTGTGGTGACGTCTGGTACTGCACCAAGGCTGGAAAAAAAACAATAATAGTTTCCCAATTACACTTGTTGAAATGTTTCTCCCTTACAGCTCAGTTTCCATGTTCCTAACGTTGTCTATGTATTTAATGGTTTGTCAGTTTATATAATGAAGCGATGCTGATGAGTGTTTGTATTCCCAGGTGAATGGTAGAGGGGCCAAAGAGGCCGAGAGGGACTCAAAGCTGTCAGTCAGTCCTTCTCCATCCAATGCCTCATCCAACGCCTCACTCACAACCCCACCCACAAACACCCCACCTGAAGTATGTCACAGGAAATACTCTGCAGCCCAACAATCTTTTAAAAAAAACATAACGTGCAGCACGTTCTAGCCGAAACACGTTGACGTTTTTGTTCTCCATCTTTTCTCTCTAATTTTCATTATTCAGGGTTTTATCGCAGATGCGGTCCCAGCGCTCAATCTGTCCCTGCAGCAGGCCAAAGAGCTTGCCCGCCAGAAACGCTCCAACAAGAGAGCCCCGGCCATGGACTGGACCAAGAAAAAAGAACTCTTCAGCAACCTATAGGGCACCTCAGCTCACCTCTCTCTCTCACACACACACACACACACACACACACACACACACACACACACAGATTTTATAGTGATTCTTACAAAGAGACATCAAAAAGATATTTTTTATTGCAATGACTATAAAAGAGCAGTTTAACAATTGGCCTTTCTGTAAAATATAGTATTCTTCTTCTTATTACTCTTCATGTTATTATAATCCAGATACTGAATATGTATAATGTGCTACTAACAAGAAAGATGCATATGCCAATGAAAGAGAACTGGACCATGTTGTGTGTGTGTGTGTGTGTATGCGTGTGTGTGTGTGTATGCGTGTGTGTGTGTGTGTGTGTGTGTGTGTGTGTGTGTGTGTGTGTGTGTGTGTGTGTGTGCGCGCGCGCGCGTGTGTGAGTGAGTGTGTGTGTGTGGACCCTGACAGTCCCTGCTGGCCAGAGTCTGGTGCCTGTGGAAAACAAGAAGGAGTTGATCGTCATGCTAACTTTAACGACCCGCTCCTCCATCTGCTAATCTGTCTGTTGAAAGTTTATACTAACATTTAAAACGTTAAAGTGTCTTCAACAATGGGACCAGCCACGTTAAACCAGCCTGACAATCAGTTCATCATTAATCTGTAGTTTAGATTAGTTTGTAGGGATCAAGCATCTGAAACAGGACTGAGTTAAATTCACTTTCAGGCCATTTATTTCATGAACAGTAATGTTTTTAATGTGTTGTGTTATTTTTTTTTAAGTATATGATCACAAAATAAAGCATTGCTTTCTTCATATAATGCTTTCTAACATGAAACTCCTTTTGGGAATCCTGTTTTGGAAATATTTACTGATGGCTGTAAACTGGAAAGAACTGTGTTTTTAAGTGGGTTCTCTTATAATGTATGTACAGTATATATATATATATATATATATATATATCATATGTCATGTATGACATAAATTTTTGACATAAATTCCACTCTCTGAAATGAAAATGACTTCAGCTTAACCGTGTGTATCCATACTTTGTCTGAATACATGATATCACCTTTTATTAAATGTGAACAGTTTATTATGAGTAACTTATACCGTCCTTACTTTGCCATCATGTCCTCTGTGAATGGCTCTTCAGTTCACATTTTGAGCATATGGGATATTTTTATTGTTCCTGGAGAAATGCTCTGTGAGATTTTTACACATTTCTATCAATGTCTTAAAAACAATAATTATGTAACTATGAGATTATGTATTTCTAAAAGAATGTCCGTGCTTCACTAGATTTGATGCGTTTGTCCATTATTGTCCATTATTGAGAATAGTGATGAGTTTTTCAAAATGAATTATTGAACTATATGAAGTTTTTTGTAGCTTGTGTAAGCAGTATGCGATTTCTATACTGTAATAAATCAGTCATCACAACAACATTATCTACTGATGGTTGGTTTTTATTCAGTTATGTGAAAAGAAATAAAAATCTCCAATGTGGTCAAGCTGTCCGCTGCTATAGAAACTTAGGCCAACATTTCTGTGTGTGTGTGTGTGTTGATGCCATAAAGACAGTACAACTTTAGTTTCTGAGTTCTTTAAGAAAAATAATTTTTGCTCAATAATTCAAAAGGCAGAGAGGAAAATAGTGAAATCTGGTAATAATCTCTTATTACAGAATGTGGCAATGATATTGTTCTACACAATTCATCTGACAGTGATGCGTTATATCATAACTTGTTTTATCAATCAATAATGAGCTAAATATGCAGCATTAGATATATGTAGTATATTGGTCATACAGTATATGCAATTAAAAGCATTGCATCTGGAGATTTACATTAGTCTGCACATGAACTGGTGCATTTAACTGATATGATCACCCTTCATGTCCATTAAAGCAAATCAATATTTGTATCAATGGATCACATGACTACTTGTAAGGTTGCTTGTAATGACGAAACCACAGAGAATTATCACCCAACTCTGCAGTTTCCCTCAGTTTCACTGAGCTTGACGGAGTCTCTCAGCTAATTGTTTTTGTTTTGCGGCCCACAACTTTACTGTTTTGTTTTCCTCTCATTGTCTTACAGAGATGTTTTCAGGCTCATCAGGAAGCTGTTTTCCACAAAATAATTCTTAATAACCCACTATGCTACCTGCTCAGCACCAAACAGCAGACAGTTAAAAGTTAGCGACTAGCTGGTGAACACAGCCAAAGAGTTGGTGGAGACCAAAAACTGAGCTAAAAGAGAGTGAATATTGGAGTTACATTCTCCAGGTGGCCAGAAACACAAATGAATGATAATGTTGCTTCTTGTCTGCTGGATGTGTAACTAAGGAACTGCTAACAAGTTTGCCATATCAACAGGTGATGATAGCTTATGTCAATGTTGTTTTTACAGCTTGTTTCTACTGCCCCCAAGTGGCCAAAAAAGGAGTTATTAAGTTGCAGGTTTAAGTCAACATTGACTCAAACAGGACATACAACTGTTGCTGTGGGTGAAACCTTTTGACTCATCCATCCAAGGCAAAAAACTGATCTGACTTGACTGGTCTGTGATTAGATGCAACATGTTTCATTGCATAGAGAGCAGCGCAACAAAGGTTTTCTGCCCTCTGTGATTCACTGAGAATTTTTACTTTAAACCACACCAGAAATGGCTTGTTCAAACACTTTTATCTGCTTATTCAAGGTTGAAAAAGTGAAGAAGGAACAATCAGAGTTGGTGTTTATCTAAAAAAATCTTTTGCATTTCATGGTGACTGCTTCCTCTCTGTGGAACCAGAATCATTTGGACCAGGACATCTCAATTTAATTGATTAATTTCATAAATCTGACCCCATTCATGTAAAATATTATTCTTAGTATCAGCCCGCAATGTAAACATTTCCTCACAGTTCCTTTAACTTAAGTAGTTTGAAAAACATCACCACCCATTTTCACCCTTAATTTACTGACAAATTCGGTGTTATTGTCATATTTTATCAGTTCCTCCTGCTTGCCCGCAGAGTGTGTTGATATTTATTTTTTATAGGACTCATGCTTGCAGTAGAGTGGTGTCTGTGCTCCTCTTCTGTCCTCCAACATGTCATTCTGTCTCCAGCAGCTGTCTCTTACTAATGGCCCCGACCTTTCTGCTCCTTCACTCTCCTTCTGGCCCTGCCATCATTATCACAGCTCACTGTCACACTCTGTGTCTCGGTGGGATAATTAACATAATTGGACTTTATGACAATGACGGACATCGGGGGGAAATGGGGTAAAATGGTGACTGGGCATAGAAAATAACATGTAATAATCATGATAATGGTTGTTATAATTGGCTATTGTGGGAACCCTGGTGAAGATGCTACAGCAGTGTGATTATGATAATGTAATTGTAAGGATGGTGTTCAGAAGTGAGTGTTCAAAGCTGGTTGTAGAGATGATGATGATGATCATCATTGGTTCAAAGAATTGTTAGTCTTTTGGTGGACAATTAATCACCTTTATTATGCAAATAAAGGCAAAGAGTGCAATTATCTTTATTAATGTGCATACTGTATAATACAAACAATAGAAACACTTTATTTGGCTTGTTCAGTGTGAAAGAAATAGTTCAACATTTTGAGAAATGCACTTATTCACTTTCTTGTAGAGTTAGATCAATATCACTCTCATGTTTCTACGGTAATATGAAGCTACAGCCAGCGGCCAGTTAGCTTAGCTTAGCACAAAGACTGGACAAGATTAGAGGACAAGATATCCTGACTTTTAGTAAAAGCTACCAAGTTCCAAAAACACTGGGTCCTACATTTCCCATAATCCAACCAATAGCATCATTTTGCTACAGTTGATCCTCCCAGCCAGGTAAATGCTTACTGTAAGTCTTTCAAACTCCACACCCCCAATTTGTAAAAACAGGCCTTCTGCAAGTCCAAAATAAATACCTTGATGACGTCATCAGGGTAACAACTTGACTAAGCTCCTCCAGAGCCACAGACGACATCATACAACTTTAAAGGGGCACTCCACCAATTTAACACATCAAAGCCTGTTTACACGTCTTGGGGAGTACTCCTGCTAATGTTTGAAAAGTTGTATATATATAGTCGTTTCGTGGCTCCAGAGGAAGCTGTGCAAAGTCTGATAAATTACCTCAAGTGATGTCACTTGAGTCAGCGTCAGTTGGGGCTGAAGACTACAAAAAAATCTGGGGGTGTGGAGTTAGAAAGAACTGAGCTTAGCAGACCTCTGCAGCCCACTCATCATCTCTGCTTGAAGCTAGAAGCTCAAGGCTACATTAGCCGCTATTAACATAACACTCCGAATCTCTGACCAAATTGTTGCTGGTCATGTTGCATTGTGGGTAATGTAGGTGCCAGGTTTTGTCAAGGAGGAAGAATGTGTGGAAAGACAATATCTCTTTTTAAACTGTCCTTTGTTAGTCTGACAATGTTATAGGAGTTCAATGCTAAATCAGGGGAGACAATCTGATTCATAAATGAAAGAGAAAGAGGAAATAATCTAATTTCCTAATTAGCAATTGTTCACTTGCTTCAGCAACTCATTGCACACTTAAAAGCAGTGTGTTTATGAGAACTGGCAGAACAGTTTTCTGCAGCCATGTGATGCTGCAGAGGGAGAGATGTGATAAATAAATTGTGAAACTTTCTTTTGAAAAGTACACTACATACATTTTTCATACATTTTACACCTGGCATGAAATAGTTTTGACCTCTCAGTGGGCCATTACGCTAACCAGATATAACTCATAACTCATCACAACTCACACTCACATCACAACAGCTGAAGACACAATGAGCAAGTCTTCACGCCTTCACTCCCTTTAACTGCATGAGCACACCGAACCGTGATTTAAAAAAATGATGATGATATGAAGGAGGATGACGTTGATAATTAAGATGATGAGGGGCAGGTGCGGATCGTGCGCTGGACCTTCACAGCTTAGGTGCAAACACCACCGGTCGCTTGGCAACCGTGTCCACCAGGGGGGTCCTTGTAAGGCCTGGAGCTGGGGTGAGACAAGGGGTCGACACAACTCTACCTTCAAACCCCACAGCATGCTAAAAATAGACCAGGGGTGTGTGTGTGTGTGTGTGTGTTCGTGTGTGTGAAAAGGACTGTGGAGAAAATGACAGACAATAACAGAGATACATGGAATAAGTGACATCAAGGGTACGAAGAAGGAGGGAGGAGAAGATTTGGGGAAAGTGATACAAGTCGATGAGTGAAGGCAAAGTCTGACGCATTAGCCGAGAGGTGCGCAAGTCTGCTGTAATACGAGCTTTTTTCTGCCTGTCTTCTCTGAGAAAGCTTCATCCCCTTCTGCCTTACTTTCCTCATGCACACGCTCACACACACCATCTCCTTTTATAAAAATACCCAAGGACAATCCTCACTATTAATAGGAAGTGTTGTCAACTGGCTCTGGAGAAATGGGACCTTCTGTTCAGCTAACTATTTTTGTGGTCCTTTGTAGCCATGACCTCTTACACTGTCAATTAGATTCACTTTCCAGACAATTAAAGACAATAAAAACTGGTGTCATACATACCACATAAACAAATTCCCCTTTTCAATTAAATCCTAAATGTTGTGTCACTGTCTTTCTTACTTTTATGAGCAAAAATGATGATTTATTCTAGCATTAAAATATTTAATCTCCTCACATGTACTCTGTGTTATTTTCCTGAAAGGCCATGGCCATTGTTTTCTGTGCCCATCACAGGCTCCCACAGAGAATTGTTCCAGATCAGCTTGATGGACTCAGTGTTATATTATTTACTTGGCTCCTCTTTCAGCACTGGGCTCCATCTCTGGCACGGTAATCGAGCTCCACGCATACTGCAGGTGATTTAGAGGCCCCGAGGTCGCCATCCTGTAGCCCTGCCCTCAGCTATTCCCCCAACTGCTACGATCTGACAACATGTACGCACACTGTGACACAGTGACGTTGGTTGGTAGCATACACCTTGTCATCAGTTTATGAGATCTGTTGAAACTGCTTGGACATGAATGCTGATTCAGCATTCACACTATTGTTATTCTAAGGTTTCTTTTTCTTCTTCTTCTTCTTCTTCTTCTTCTTCNACAACGTGGTAACCACCATAATGAAATATTATGTATTATTATGTATCAGCTACAGAAACCATTCAACTATCAAAATGTTCAGCTCTTTAAGGACATTTATGCTATGACTTTTCTTCTTTATAACTTTTATACTTTTTAAAATATTAAGCTTTTTTCAAATAAATGTTACAATGTAAGTCAATGGAGAGCCCTCTTCAACTTGCTCTACTTTGAAATGCTACTGCTTCCGCATACTTCCACATAAGTCTGAAAGGAACAGAGTCCAGATTCACACACAAGTGCAACCAATCTTTTTAAGACGCATCTGAAGAGGTATGGATTCTGTGTTTTTTGTGATTAATTATATTGCATATCTTTGCATGCGAAGAATATGGTCATCTTGTATTACGTCTGTGTAGTTTAAAATATTTAGTAAAGGTGACATTGTTCATATTGGATTCTACAGCAGAGTGTCCAATCATGGTTTCAGGGATTGAATCAGTTATTTAGTTGTGCTTCCTGAATAGCAACCGGTATGGGCTGTAAATCATATCTGGGAAATTTAACAAAGTGCTTACACATCTAGTTTAATATGTGGTGACGTCCCCAATAACCTTAGCGCGGAGGTAACTCAGCTGACTTTGGTACAGAAGATCAGGGGTTCGACTCCCTGGCAGCGCTCTATTTGAGCTTTAAACAGGTCACAAGATGTTCACCTATTAAGCAATGATTTAGCTCGTTGATATCTTTTACAGTTTTTGAAATATCACAGTTTTAGTTTATGCTTTTTTCAGCCCTTCCGAGAGTTTCACATGAGTGTGTATGTGGTGGAACATTCAGACGTAAGCGGTAGCGTAGCACAGCGGTAACTCTGCTGACTTTGGTGCAGGAGATCACGGGTTTGATTTCCTGTCAGAGCGCGGCCAGGTCTTCTTATGTCTTTTTTTTCTCCCCCATTCTCGCTCCATAAATACAACTTCCGTTTATTTCTACCTCTGTCGGCGGGTTTAGCGCAGCAGTTAACACCGCATACTTTCATGCAGAAGAACAGGGTTTGGTCCCAGGTGTGAGGGTGAGCTCAGGGTTTGCTCGCATTAGAGATTGAACAAGTACAGAACACACTAATATATAGAATTGTAGTACTAGAAAGCAGATAAGTTGGTACTTTAACTATTCAACAGTATTGAATGTAATATTCAATATTAGAGCCAGTTGTGACCTCTGTGCTATTTAACTTAGTTAATTGAAACATCAACTATGGTGTTTTTCAAACCAACTTATGACTATACTTATCAGCATCAGGTCTAGTAGACTTTCAGAGTCTAATTATTGATCAGTCTTTCTTCAGGTGTTCTTATGTTATTATATTACTTATTGCTTTAACTTTGATGTAGAGGGTGAGGATTAGTCTTTAGGTGGTTTGCATACTATGTCTTCAGTTTTGGATAGTTGAATAGTACTGTTAACTAGAAAAATTGCATTTCCTGCAGAAAATGCGTAGGGATGCTGAAAGCTGAAATTAATTTGCAAAACACTGCTGAAAATGCAGAAATGTGAAATGAATTGCCAGAATTGGAAGCACTGCCGAAAATGCAGACATGTGAAAAAGTACATTAAAGGCTGAAGGAAAAGTATTAGTAGAAGTAGTAGAAACAGGCAGGTAGTAAATATACCCACAAAGATAGAAAAACCTGTTTGTCTGTGTGTATTACTGTCTATGTGTTTGTGTTTGTATGTG